>JAVSCE010013610.1:0-57754 GCA_032199065.1 Smutsia gigantea | reverse complement strand
TCATTTTTCCTCCCCTGAAATCCTGCCTGGCACTAACATTTTCATTTGTACTGCTCACACTGTGTGGAGCGCCATACCTTCAGTTCATTTATTTGCAAGCGCAGGCAAATAGGGACACACCTACCCTCCAGGATCTGTGTCCCATCTCCCCAACCAGAGTGAGAACTAGGAGGTTCCCTCCCTGTTGTTCACAATCTCCCAGCCATCTGCACACTGAGCCTTGTTACAAGGCTCTATGTGTTTGTGGGTGTGCTCCAGAAAATACTTTGCAAATCAATAAACAACATCAATACCATTTCCACTATCTTACCACCCACGAGTGGTGTGTCCAACTCATCTTGATCCACCGTCATCAGACAGGCCCCTGGTTCCACCCCTCCTGGTGACCTGCCCAATTGTAAACTCAGTCCCCTGATTGCCAGCCTCCCCGCCCACCCCCTCTTCGCACCTCTTGCAGTGGTTTCCCCACCTCCCCAAGTTAGGTTCCTTTTTAAAAAAATGACTCATTTAGGAAGAGTCAAAACCAAAGACTTCAATGGTAAAGATAAAACAGCACCAAGTCTCTTTAAACACCTCCTACTCCATGTAGAATTTAGATCCGATAAAGACTCCCCAAGTGGACCTCCTAATTTGGAGCTTACGGTACACACAATTCTTCTAGCAAAAGCGTTTCCAGTAATGTCTTCTCTTTGAAGGGTCTTCTTTACGAATGGAGGCAGCCTCAGGCCTCCAGCCAGTAGCTCTTTCAAAATGAAGGAATGGGAAATTACGGGAAATTAAAAGTCCATGCTTTCAACTCCTGGGTCAAAAATTAATTATTTGATGTTTTACTATGTTTGTGATTCTGATTTATTGGACAAAGACATTGCCATTATACCATGGTCCTAATGAGAATTATGGGGAATTTTTCATAAAAAGTAAGACTTCTTGGTATGTAAGACGTTTACAACATTTGTGCACAGTATTTGACAGGAACAAAACTGCATAATGTAATACACAGAATCCTAATATTTTAGGGCTAAAATGAGCAGTTAGGACGATCCTTATCCAGAGGTCCTCAACTTTGGCTGAATTAAAACTATTCCCGGGCTCCACCCCCAGAGGTTCAGGTACATTTGGATTGGAGGGGTGCTCTGGCACTGGTCTGTTTGTCTGTTAAGTTTCCCAGTGATTTTAAAATACACCCACGGTTGAGAACCACTGATCTACTGAAAACCCAAAAACTGAGATCTAAGGAAAGTGAGGGGCAGTCTGAGACTGTATGGCCAGAGACAAAACCAGAACCAAACCCAACCCTACAACTCCTGTCCAGTTCTGCAGTCTCACTCAGATTTTGAATATTCATAGATGTGTTAAAATCTTTTTTTTTTCTCTAATTGGGGGACTAACACAGAGTCGCTGATGTTTGGTTGTCAAGCAAGGGTATTTTTATAAATATCTACCGATTCCTATCCTTGCTCATTTGCATACTGCCACCCTCTCTACCCCAATCCCTGCCCCAGAGGGAGTGTTGACAATATCTGCCCCCACCCCCACAGTCTCACTCGCCTCTATTCCCCCTGTTCCTCGCCAACATCCGTGTGACAAAGCCCAACAAAAGCCAGACCTCAAAAATTCATCTCTGCCTTTCCTAACTTCACAATATCTATTTCTGAAAGTCCCTTCTCTAACCACAGACTACTTCCCAGTCCCTCCAAACCCACTCTTCATCCTCCTCCTGACCAACACATGACAGCTAATATTTGTATAAGTTACCACCAATATTTACAGTTGGTTATGCCACACACATTATCCCTTCTAAATTTCTCCCTAATCAAGGATATACTGGGAACTTTTAAAGAGGGCTACCTGTGAGGAGTAGAATTAAGAAGTAGGGGAGGACCAGATGGGTTTCTCTTCATATACTTCAGTTTGAATTTCATGCAAGCATGTCTTTTTTTTTAATGGGACAAACATATCACACACACACACACACACACACACACACAGAGCAGGTTACAAAATACATCTACAGTCTGCTTCTACTTTGTAAATACAGAAAAATCATCCGGGAAGTGCGCATACCCAAGTTCTAAATGTAAATGATATCTGGGTGGCAGGGATTATGGGTGACATTAATTTCACTTCTCTTTCCTCTTTGCTTATTTTTATATTTTATTTATGTGATGAAGGAATAATGAAAGTTTAAAACCTGAACCAAAGCACTGTCTGAGCTCTGAAACTTACACAGAATTGAGAAGCAAAGGCACCAGAGCAGGTCCCAGTGTAGTGGGTAGAAACACCTCCTTTTTGTAAAATGAAAGATCTCTCCCCAGTCAGACCCTGGCTTCCACACCCTGCTCAGGGCCATGTCTACCACTGCAATGGACCCCCAAGCCACACCCAGGCCCAGCGGGTCCCCAAGAATAGATGTAGAAGGGATGTTCTAGCAGAGATGCCAAGCCGTTTCCAGGACCTGTCTGCCTCCTCAGCTCCATCTCCCCCTGTTTTCTGAGTTTCAGCCACATGGATCAGTTGTCCTCTCCTGAGTGTCTCCTCTGGTCCCTGCCTCGAAGTTTCTGCCTGAGCTGTATCACCCACCCCTACTTGTTTCCTTCCTCTCTGCCAAAGCAAGTAGCCACATCTACTCCAAGTAACATTGAGACCCACAACTTGTAGATCAGGAGCCCAGAAACTCTTTAGATGGGGTATGAATTGTGGAATTCTCCACAGTCCCCACTGCTCCCTAGTGTCTAACAAAGCAATGAAGAAGATTGAGAGAATCTTCCAGGCAGCAAGAATCCCAAGCTCAAAGGCCTGGAAGTCAGAGGGTATGTGATGTGTTCAGGGAAGGAAAAGGCATTTGGGATGTCTGGAGCATCTCCTAGCATGTCCAAGGCTGAGCAGAGAGAGAAAAATCCCCCCCCCCAAAAAAAACTTTAACAGCAAAACTTACAAGGGCCAGCAAAGAGAGGCCCAAGCAAAGAATTCTAAACATTTCATCTGCTATCCACCCTTCCAACTGCTTCCCCATAATTCACTTTACCCTTCCAGTGTCTAGTTGGGTCTAGGCCAACAGGAGTGGGTGGAAAAATAGGAATAGAGAAAAAAGAAATGAGATTATGCAACATCACACTGAGGCTGGTTGAGGTCCTCCCAGTGCAGCACCAAATCTTCCTAAGTGGCCTTGCAGGATTCTTGAGCAGGGGACGGGACGTGGCGCTGAACCCTCTCCTTGACGTCAGGCCCAAAGACGAAGGATGTTTGCCGACTATCCAGACTTCTTGGACCCTCAAAAGACATGTTTAAAGAACTGCGAAACTTCAAAACTGCTGAAACACAGGCCATGTTCTACCCAGATGCCTGTGAGGCCTTCTGGGAAACCCTCATGGAGGGCATTGGACTAGCATGGCCTCCTATCCAGTAGAAGAAGCTCTTGACAATTGTCTCCTCAAATGTTCACCTCCATTGGGTTTGACTGCTTGGCGAATGATTATGTACATTTGTCCAGGAGGAAATACTGCTCTGTAAGTGTTGTGCTGTTTTAGGTAAAGATACACGTCCATTTTTTCTCCCCAAAACACTCAACTAGACTGAGAATGGAGGCTCCTACTGGGCTCAGCTCTAGCTTCTTCTCATTCCTTTAAAAAAAATCCTCTTTATTGGTTTCAGTGGACATTTACTAACCAAGTAAAAAACCAGTCTTCAAGCCTGTCAGCTCCTATCACATGACCCCTCTCCCAGGGCTATAGTCCTCGCTGGGCTCTGTGACGGCTCCCTGAAGTTCCTTTAGGCTCTTGAGTGGTAACAGCTTCTCCATGGCACTAGACTATCACTGTTGATTCCCTTAACCTTATAGCTCTATACGTAGTTACTTTATTAAGGTCTCTTCAATTAATCCTTTTGAGTGAGTGAAAAGTTCAAAGAAAACTCAGGACCTAAGATCTGTACCAAAGAAAGTTGGGGCCTTCTTAGAGATTGAGGAGATGTACACACTCAAAACAGCCAGAGAATACCCTGAGGGGATGGTGAATGGTCACCTGCCAGATTGCTAAAGGAGAGATGTGGGAGCACTGGAATGATTAAAGAAGGTCTCATGGAGAAAGTGAGATCTGAGTTGGGTCTTGAAAATGGGTTCAATTGGGTCAAGTGGAGAGGAAGTGGGAAGACCGCCCCAGGCAGTGGGACCAGCACACACGTGGCACTGACCTCAGGGTGGGCAGGCCTGCTGCAGAGGAATGAGACCATAAGCACTTAGAGGTTACGTTCAGGAGTCAGAATTGCCTGGAGCCCAACTCTGCCTCTGATGAGCTGGCTGACTTATTAAGCCTCTCTGTCCCACACTCACCCATCAGTAACATGATGAAGATGACAATAATGGTGGCACTCACCTGATGGGGGTATTGTGAAGACGGAATGACAGCAGGCACACACAGCGCTTAGGATGCGCGGTGCCTGCCACCAGTGACTACGACCTGTTATTTTGACTGTTACATAGGGAGAACTGCCCAGTGGCCACCCTGGGGATGCAGACAGGGCACTTTCTTCTTTACAGCAGACATGATGCTGGAAAGAGTGAATGTGGCTGACTAGTACCACTCTGAATAACCTGAACAATGGAAAGCCAGCTGAACATAAGAATGCCCAGGCAGCCAGGGTTCAGTCGTCTCAACTTCACACACACACACACACACGCACACACACAGTTCTCTGCCCTTACTGGACTACCAACTCCATCAACCAGGCTCCCTAGGCCTCCAGCTTGATTCAGCCAAAGGGAAAACATTTATTTCCCTCTTCCTCCCAACTCACCAGTGTGGCAGTGGTTACATCCCTTCAGCATCACAGCTATTGGCAGGGGCCACTTTGCCTCAACTCTGGAGACCCCTCCTCCTGGTCTGGGGGAGGTCACAGCTTCCCACTGTTGCCAGCCATGGGGAACCTCACCATTCTTTGGTTTTCCTAACCCTGCTCATGCTTCTGTAAATACTCCCCTTCATTAAAGCCTCCCTGGGTAAGCCATTTGCATGCACCAGCCATCTCACACTGGGACTCCGACTAACAGAGCCAGGGTCTGCTCCCATCCCCAGATGCACAGGGCCGAAAGTTCAGTCCTTTCTTACTCTCCCATCCCTTCCTCCCCTCAGGGGTAGAATGTGGATGGCAGTGTGTCAGTTATACGCACAGTGTTTTACCCATGAGCAATTATATGGGAGTTTAACATCCCTAGGAATCTGGATAAAACCCAAAACGCTCAGGGAAAAGCAACTCTCCCAGCCCAGACATGGCATATTCAAAGGCCCTGTTCTCCAAATTCATCACATACGGAGTTTCTTTGGACACACTCCTCCAAATCCATCACACAATGGAGCTCAAACCAAGTAACAGAATCTAGTTCCATTCCTGGCACATAGTAGGCACCCAATAAATACTTGTTCAGAAAGCCCTTCTGGCTAAGGACGGGAACCTGAAATCCAAGAGATCATTCAGGAAAGGATAATCCACGGAAGCAGCTACTCCACAGGGCAGCTCCTGAGACCCTTTGCCCATCACCTCTCGTGCATGAAGCTCTGAGACATCTCCATCTACGGCAAGCAGGCTTTCAGACTGCAGCCCTTCAGATCACAAATGCCATTTTCTGTCTTTCATCAAGTAACTCCTGAGGCTTATAATTTCCTCAGCATCTCTCTTGCTGGTTTTGTTCCTCCACATTCTCTCTCAGGGCCAAACACAGACTTGGTTCAGTGCAATCCAACAGCATTTATTAAATGCTTACTGTGTACAGGTACAAGTCAGATAGTGAAGATCTGAAGATATTAAGAAAAAGGCCTCAGGATCCAAGAGCTACAAAAAATACAGAGGAAGAGGGCTTAATACTACAAAAGGGGATTCTCAAAGAAATAAAGCCTGAACCACACTGGGCCTTGAGGGACAAAGCTGTGACAGTGCGGAAGGAGGGGAAGGCAGCAGGAGATGTGAGAGGAAAGCGGGTAGTGAAGGAGCCCTGGACAACAAACAGAACTAACAGAACTAAACTGACAAACAGAACTAAAATGACAGGGGTGAGAGCAGAAAAGAGCTAGGCGAGGAAGGGGCTTGTCTCAAATTGGGACCACCTCATTCAAAACCAAGCATATTAACAGAGCAGAAATGAAACCTGACTAGAAGAATGTTTCCTCCCAGCAGCCCTCCAAAGTCAAAAACGTTCCTCCTTTGGGAAACATTATAGGAAGCCCCCCACTGGGGTCTGGGGCAAAGATGCTTGTCCTGAAGGGTGGTTTCTCGGCCTGTCACTCACCACCCACTTGCTCTGCCTTGCAGTCAGTGGGATCAGTGGGTGGAAAGGGGACCTAGCCACCCCCTAGCTGCAGAGCCACTGCGAGCACCTCACCCCATGAAAAATAAAGACCTTCCACACATGCTTGCGCTTACCTGGAATTCTAAAATTAAACATTCATTCCTCTCACCTAAAAACTTTCTCCCTTTGTAAGCTACTATGCAAATGCCGTAGACGAGGCTGTGTTAGCAGCCACATATCGGCTTAGCATGAATGCTTCCAGAAGATCTGCCCTGGAAAATGGGCTTTGCATGAGGGGTGCTGGAGAGATTACCTGTGACTGAGGGTGAGGCAGGAAGAAGAGGGAGGGTCTCCGGGAAGGAGACAAGGCCACTCCTGCATTGGACCAACAACACCCACCATGGGCGGAGGAGTAGGATGTTAAATGCTGAGCCCTCAAGAGACCATTTTTTTTCCAACTAGTTTTTAAAAATTGACATATAATTCATGAACCATAAAATTTACCCTTTAAACTTCACAGTTCAGGGGTTTTTAGCATATTCGCAAGGTCATACAACCATCACTACTGTCTAATTTCAGAACATTGTCATCATCCCCAAAAAACCCCAAACCCATTAGCAGTCCCTCCCTATTCCCCTCTTCCCCTGGCAACTACTTTCTTTCTCTATGGACTTGACCATTCTGGGCATTTCATGCAAACGTGTCTGGCTTCTTTCATTTAATGTTTTCAAGGGTCGTCCACGTTGCAGCATATGTCAATACCGCATTCCTCTATGGTTAAAGGACCTCCCATTGTATGGATTTGCCACCTTTTGCTTATCCACCAAAAGACATTTTAAGGGGCAAAACACGTGGTGCTCCATGCAAAGGAGCTTCTGGTATCCTTGGGGCCGCCTGGGCCATGCAATCATTTGTAAACCATCCTTCTCTGCTCCAACCACCAGCACCGTGGACACCATCCAAACCCTCCCCATGTGTTGGCATGATTTAGAAATACAGTGGCCAAGGCCAGCAGCCCTGAATCACAGAGGCCACGACAGAAACAACTCAAATTCCTTCTGAAGGACTCTGTAACGACTCTTAAAATGGGACTTATAAATCTCCAGAGTCCTGGTAACTAAAATGTAATAGTCTTCACGGCGTGAGACCTGGGAAGCCCATGGGGCCCTGTACTTGGTGTCATGTACTCCAGTTGCCACCTTGAGAGTGTTCATAATTGTAACAAGGCACTCCATGTTTTCATTTTGCACAGGGCCCAGCAAGTTATGTACCTGGTCCTGGGCAAGAGGCAAGGGTTTGGGAAGGGTGGGATCTGGATATCTTCATGAAGAGACGGCTGCATGGCCACAGCACAGCTGGCCGGGCCAGGGAGAGGGGATGGCCGGTAAGTGGGCGAATGAAGCCAGGTCCATAGGGAGGCTGAAAACCCAGCTTCCAAACTGCCCAAGACCAGGTCTTCCTACCCTGAGGGCTGAACAGTTGGCCGATAAGCGTCCCCGGAACAAGCAGAGTAGCTGAAAGTACATGTGATAAGTTAGTGCGATACAGGCTCAGACTGTAAAGCAGGGGACTCAAACTGAAACTTGTTTGAT
Organism: Smutsia gigantea; assembly: GCA_032199065.1. NCBI lineage: Eukaryota > Metazoa > Chordata > Mammalia > Pholidota > Manidae > Smutsia > Smutsia gigantea. The sequence continues at coordinate 49,885 of JAVSCE010013610.1, read as the reverse complement.
CTTATAATCGCTTATAGGTTAAGACCAAGAAGAAGAAAGAAAAAAAAAAACCCCACAGTTACTAAAGTAACTGGCACTGAGAAAACTTTTAAAACATTTACTTTTTTTTTTTACTGTCACCTTTATTTCCAGTATATCAAGGAAGTCATGGTTTCACCAAAAACCTGGTATTCAATCCAAAGAGAGTCAGAGGACCAATGTCAGTATTAGAAGGGGCCTTAGGGACATCCCACGTACATGGATCCCCAGAAACCTTGATCCCCCCGCCTCAGTTCAGTCCAATTCTTTTTTTGCGGATGAGGAAGCTAAGCTGAGAGAGAGGAAGTGACCAGCCAAGGCCACCCACAAAAAGAGGCAGGACCAGAACCCCGGGGGCTTTCAGTTTCCCCTTCCACCCTCCCAATTTCATGAACCCAACCCAAACTCACATACTGGGGTGTAGACCCCTCACCTCCAATTGTCTTCTGGACCCACAGCTCAACTTGTCTAGTGCTGGCCTTTGTCCCTCAGAAAAGGGAGTCTGGTCATGCAGAGAAGGTTAAGATTTATAAACTCTAAAGAAGAAGATGCAGGTTCCTCCCACCAGCACAATCTCCATTCCATCATTTGGCAAAAGGCCAGAAGAGCTCCACTGTAGGGTTCAGAGCCGTTCCACGTCCAGGGCATTTATAAACACATTTATTTTTTCTGGGAAGACTGACGTTTGACCCAGTTTTTTCCAGTTAGAGGTATAAGGATCACGTAGGGTGGATGGAGCACAGGAGCAGACAGGAAATGCTGCCAGCCTACCACATCCAAAACATCAGTCCAGGAGGCCACTGGGAAGGGATGGGACCTGCCACCACCTCACAGCACAGACTTAACCAAATCAAGCCACCCTCAACACCAAGTGCCCGGCCTCCTTTGATTTCTACTTGTTTTACCCTCCCTCCCTTCCGCTTTCCCCCCATTATCCCCTCCTTTCCTTCCTTGAACAAATGAATACTGAGCACTCGCTATGTGCCGGGCATGATCGGAGTGCCGGGGACACAGCAGCAAGCGAAATGAACCATGTTTTGGTGTTTACACTTAAAGGAAGGAAAAACCAGGAAGAGTTAATAAACAAATGAATATATACCATGGAAGACGGTGACTAATGCTCTGTAGACAAAGCAGAATAAGAGGGGTAGAGAATGGTGGGGGAGGAGGGCATATTATCCAGGATGGCAGGTTAGGGCTCTCTGGAGGTGAAGAGGTGAGCCTTACAGATATCTGAGGGAAGATATTCCAGGCAAAAGATCAGCAAGTACACAATGGGGTGTGGGTGGTGGGGGACTTGCTAATATGGGTGAATGTTGTAACCACAATGTTGCTCATGTGAAACATTCATAAGATTGTATATCAAAAATAAATAAATAAATAAAAATAAAACACACACACACACACACACACACAAAAGGATCAGCAAGTGCAAAGGCCCTGAGGTGGAAAGACCCTGGTATGTTCAAGGAATAACTAAGAGTCTGGTGTGGCATGAGCGAGGAGGAGAGTGGCAGGTTAGAGAGGCGGGGGGATGGGTGCCCCTTCATTCAGATGTGGCCTAGAAGCCACAATAAGGTCTTTGGTTTTACTGCAAGCCAAGTGGGATGGGAGTATGCAGGATTCTGAGCAGGGAAATAACTGACCTGACACAGGCTTTACAAGGGCCTCCCTGACTGCTGTTGACACCAGGCTGCCCATGCTAGGAGACCAGATTCAGGAGCCAGGCCCAAAACCTAGCACAGCCTCTAAGTAGCAGTGAGAAAAACACGTCCCTTCTCTGGCCTCCACATTCTCCTCTGTGAAATGGGAAGGTAAGACCAGATGATGCTACTGTCCTTTCTATGATACTCTTATTTTCTGACACTAAGACAGATAGCCCAAAGGGTCTAAAAGTCTCAGGAGGAGAACAACCAAGTTTTAGAAGCCCCCAATCATTACCCACTGCTGCACCTGCCCCAAACCAAATTCTCACCCTACAAAAGGCACAGCTCTCTAGGGAGAGAGGTCCAGCCCAGGAAGCTGCCACGTCAGCAATGTCCTCTAAAGATTACCAAGGGCGACCACTAAAGATAGCACAGCCTCCACACATGTTTCAGGGTGGGGCCCGGCCAGCAGTGGCCAGTGAAAGCGGCTGCTTCACCCAGATCGGAGGGCATTGCCGCACCCCTGCTGCCTGAGCTGCCAGTCTCTCCTGTCTCCCTCCTGCCATCCCAGAGTGAGAAGGAAAGTTATGGGGTCATCAAGGGCTGCATCCCGTCCACTTCCTTGAAGGTTCTGTCTGTCACACATCATATCATCACACTGGGTCAGAAACCAAGACTCAGGTCTGCCCCATCAGGCTGGTTAGGCAGAGTTTATCTCTCCTCCATCAGACCAGAAGCTCCCAGAGAATGTGAACTACCTCACCCAACAGCCTGAGCACATCCTCCTCCTCCTCCTTCCATCAGACTGGAGGCTCCATGACGCCTGAGGCTGTATCTCCTCCAACAGACTGGGAGCACCTAATGTCAGGGCTGTGCCGTCCGCACTGGACCAGAAGCTCCCTAGACACAGGGCTTATCTGCCCCTTTCCCTCTGTCACCTCACTGCATCCCACAAGGCTTCGGTATTTAGGATTTCTTAAAACAAAGCGCTGACTGAAACCCTCAGACTGAACCACCCACCCAGGGACAAGACCCTGTGACCTCTGGCCATCAAATGATCATGAAAACTTTCTGAATACGAACCTCCAAGCTGAATGAAAAGAAAACCAAAAAGCTGGCTTCACCCAACAGCTTTCTGGTAGACCATTTACAGATTCTAGTCAAAGCCTGTCCCCATTTTATAAATAACCCTTTCTGGTGACAGTGGCTAAGGTCAAGCTGAAATCACTTCAGGAACACAGAGCAGGGAGCCCACCAGCCCAGACCTGACCTATGCATGACCCAGACACAACCATCCTCTCAGCTTCCAACTTGGGCTACTCCAAGGCAGGGACACCAATGATGTGGTGCGACATGGGAACTTGGCTACGGGACCTGGAATCAGCAGTGTGGAATGAGGAGGAGACCCATCTCAGAGAGGCAGGCCCATGCCTCCCCTGATGGAGGAGGTCAGGGCAGGTAGGTGGAGAAGGGCCCAGAGAGTACAGGGTTGGCTCAGTACAAGCTCCTGGCGTCTCCTGGCAGAAGCAGAGCCCACCCCAGACACAGGGAGGGGCACTTGAGTCCACATGGACTCAGGGAAGCCACCAGAGGCTCTCCTGGACTCTCAGATGTGGGCTCATCTCAGCAACGGGTTCCCACACAACTGCAGAAGAGGGGAAAGAAGGCTGGAGCCACCAATAGTAACAGTGACAGCAGCTCACGCTTCCAGGCACTGTACCACGGACTGTCCATACACCATCTCAGGGAATCTTCTTTGTCAACACTAACACTATACTCCTTTTACAAGCGAGGCAACTGAAGCCTGCCTGAAGGTATGCTAGGTGAGGAATAAAGATTTCAGCTGGGCAGTCTGGCTCCCCAACTTGCGCTCTTAGCCACCTCCTTCTCTGAAAACAAAGGGGAAAATCCTAAGGTGTTTCTGCTGGTTCCTCTGAACCTCTGGGGTTGAAGGCCACCCGGCAACAGGTACCCTGAAGTCTTTGGAGGCTGGGGTGCTGGAGACTCAGAAGAGCCTGGCAGGGTCCCAGCACCATTTTCCCACTGTTCTGAGAGCCCTAGAAGTGCCACCTTGCTGATGTCTATGACCCTCTCCTTTAAGGGTCTCTGGTTAAAAACTCCCACCCTTTCTGTATCCAGCATACCCAACCCCCAGTCTCAGCTCCCACTGGAAGCCCACAGGAGTCCAAAAACTCAGGAAGTCCAAATACTCACAGTGTGCCAGCTACTTTTTCAAAGAAAAATCTCAGTATGTTTTTCTTCAACCTCTACACCTTTTCAGGTAAAGTTCATCTAAATGCAATAAATCAGTGAGTCTGACTAGACACTACAGAGTGTCCAGAATCTCTGCAAACCGAAGGAAATACGGTACTATTTTTCAGATTAACTGGATCCCATCGCTTTACATGAAAGCTTTCCATGTACTGACACTATTGGCATTTCAGCTAAAAACTCCATGTCGTGGGGGCCGTCCTGAGCTCTGCATCTCTGGCCTCCATGTGCCGGACACCAGTGGCATTCTCCCTCCCTTCCTGCCAAATGTGATGACCAAAAATGTCTCCAGACACTGTCAAATGCCGCAGCGCAGGGGTCGTTGGGTGGGTGGGCAAATTTCTCAGTTGAGAACCACTGCTTTATGTTTTAGATAAATTTCAACTAGAAAGATGTCTGAGTGTTGAAAAATAAAACAGTACTGAGCATAATACTGAAAATGTAACTGACATACTACTTAAAAATAAGTGTATCCTATTTTTCCTAGCTTTTTGGACACCACGTATTTGAAAATTTTCAGTGTAGCTGTCATGCCTCTTTCCTGTAACTGCCTAAATACACTCAGCGCCCTGGATCCCCACGCCCCACTCCTCCTCTAACCCTAATCTCTTTCATGTCCATCCCCAAAACCAATCCATCCCCACATGTTCAAAACACCAGTAGGCACTTGCTCTCTGTCTGAGTCAGATTGCTGCCAGCTCTGAGGAGTACTGCATGGAGGGGGGGTTTGACACCAGAAACCACTAGGCTCGGGACTCCAGCAGCCTCAGAGTCAGCAAAGGCCACACCCAAGAAAATGGACCCATTTTCATCACCAGTGTGGTCAATCCATCCCACTCTCAAAGCCTCATTTGAATGTAGTCTGCCTCAGCCTCCAGGAGTGAGTTATGCCAAATACGGAAATGGGCCAAAGAGATAATGAATGTAAAAGACTGTAAAAAGACAACCTGATAGAAAAATGGGCAAAGAATATGAATTGAAAGAAAAGGAAATACAAATGGATCTTAAACTTGTGAAAAAATGCTCAACCGCACTCATAAAAGACATGCAAATTGAAACTTAACTGAGATACCAATTTTCATGTATCAGATTAGCAAAGATCAAAAAGTTTGATAACTCACTGTGTTGGCGAGAATGTCTCATTCATTGAGGGTGTTGGTGTAAATCGCTACAACCTCCTTGAAAAGATACTTATAATGTCTTCCAAAATCATAGACGTATATATGATTTACCAGCAATTCCACTTCCAGGAATTTATCATGCAGACACCCTCCTAGACATGCAAAATGGTGTGCATACAAGGATACTCACCATAGGAGGCTCTGTAATGACAGAAGACTAGAAACAGCCTTAATATCCAATGTCAGGGGATTGTTTTAACAAACTATAGTTCATCCATAAAATGGAATGCTATTCAGGTGTAAAAAGCAATGAATGCATTCTCTACATCGTGATATGGAATAATTTTCCATGTATACTTTTAGATAAGACAAGTAAAGGCATAGAATGACATGAACAGTATGCCAGCAATTGTTGAAAAATACCATGTGTTCACATTTGCATTTATATACATAGATTACCTTTGAAAAAGATAAGCAAAAAGCTACTAACAGCGGTTACCTCTAGAGAGGGGAACTGGGAGACTGGGGGCAGGAAGTGACTGAAGAATCATTTTATACCACTTTAGACTCTTCATAACTTCCAACTTTCCTACCATGTGCATGCATTAACTACTCAACAAGTAAATAAATAGAGTGAGAAAGATTGTAAGTAACTGATTCCGATGACCATCCTTATGCATGTATGCACGCAAGAGATATCACAGGTCAGTTTCAGTGATACATTCCATATTCCTGTAAGTATCTGTACTTCTCAGTTCAAATGTCCCATGTGCTTTTGATTCAGAAGGAGGAAAATCATCACATCAAGGACACATAAGAAACTCACCAGCTTCCCTCCTCAACTAGGTTTTGGAAGTGTTCCTCCTCAAAGCTACCTTTTCTTATCTGAACAATGTACTGTGGTTGACACTGGGACCACCATCACCCCGAAGTTCCACATGCAGGCAACTGGAGTCCTTTAGAAGGCACACTGCAGGATCAACTGCCAGGGACCCAGGGGCACCCACACTTTTAATAGTGCCTCAAACCATTATCAGCTAGGACTGTGCTTCACAGTGTCCTGGACCCCAATACCTACTGGGTGCTGCAGGAACCCCCAGCAGCCACTGAGAATTATCCCTGCAGCTCAGCCCGCAGTAATGTTTTAATGGCACATTATTCAAAGGTGCCACAGCCGCTTTTAAAACCACCCCACTACCACCGCACTTCATCATAAAATAACCCATATATATATATATTTTAAGCCGTAAATCAGCATTTGTCAAGTTCTAAATTGGGCCACGGACATACTTATTCATCAGGGGATAAATCTGCCCTGCATAGCCATAAAACTGCCTGATAATTTAATATGCTATCATTCTTACCTGAAACATGTCAAAAAGTGGCCTAAAAGAGGCATGTGTTTTATAGCTGACTGGTGGTAAGCCTACAGTTCATTAAATAGTTCATATTTAAATCTCTATATGGGGAGGGGAACAGCACACAGACGCACCCTATGCAGAACAGCAATTTGGAGATTCATGAACCTGTTTTGGGGTTAAAAAAAAAAGCAGATCCCCCAAAGACCAAGCACTCATCCAGGACAGCTTTTAAGATGGGTGGATAGACAAGCAAGAAAAATTCAAATTACAGCATTTTGTATGGAACAGGGACAAAAGGCACTAAGTGAGAGAATTAATGTTGGGGGAGAAGTCCACGGAGCAACAAGTTTAGGTGGACAATTGTGAGGCAAAGAGCAAGAAAAATGACTCATTACAGCTAGGCCAAGATGCCAATTCCTGGGGCCCTTTCAGATCTTTGGAGCAGTAAGCTTTCCGGACCTGGCGGTTCCACTTCAGTAGAAATAGGTACTTCCCACAGCCCGGTGCCAAGACATTGCTCTGTTTAAAGATGAATGGACAGCAAGCAAGCACCCTTGGCCTCCATCCATTAGTTGCTAGTAACCCCTCCTCAAGCAGTTGTGACAACCAAAGATGTCTCCAGACATTGCCAAAAATCCCGTGGGGGCAAAATCACCTCCAATCAAGAACCAAGGATGGAGATGAATGAGGTCTACCTTGACAAAGGCGTGCGGGTGGAGACAAATCCACCCCATTCCAACAAACGTAATCTGTTTCCTCTATGCTGCTTTGTCTCTGAAGTTTCAAAATGCAAATCTTAGAAAATGCAGAAATTAGAATATCAATATTTAGCTCACAACTGCTAACCTCTCACTAGCCAAGTCAAAGCTGCCCGAGGGCCAAGGGGCCCAAGTCAGACTTGGCTTTCCTTTCTCTCTTCTCTACTCTGCTACACCCCCTCCATATCCCCCACCCACCACCCTTCACCTTTTACTACTAACTTACCCTCCATTTCCTTTACATTCTTCCACAACCTCACAGTTTACTCGGGCACAAGAACATGTTTCAGGCTGGCATTCACTGCTGGCTAATGACGGGGGCAGGGGTTTCTAAGCCACGAACTCTATTATTTTAAACTGGTCAAATTCACTCTCCCTGCTCATGGATGAGCTGGGGAGGCAATCCTTCCCCACTGCTGCACATGGAACTTCTCACAGAACTTAAACAATCAAACAAAGATAGAGAACTACTTTTTAACTTGAAAAAAAAAAAAGCTAAGTTCATAGTTCATGTTCCAGGGCACATTTCCCACAAGAATTTTACAAGCAACAGACCAAGAGGCTACATTTAACCTGCAAGATTCCACCTGAGGAGCTGTCTGGCTCTCAGGGCATTAAAACCAACTAGGAGATAACAGAACCTGGGATGAATGAAAATAAAACGTTAAAGATCCGGCTTTGATTTCATTGTGGAGTTTCTTTAAAAAGTTAACTTTATTAAGGTAGTATTGCAACAGGAAGGGAAAAAGTAAAATGAAGGTAGACCAGGACTAGAATGATCTCTCATCTGTTTACACTCTTCTCTCAAACAGTTAGATGCTGTCCAATCCCCAAGGGCAGAACAGGCCCAGGGGGGCTGAGCACACGTACACGGCCTTGGGCTTGGGGCTGGTGGCCTCACACCAGGGCAGAACAGCGGCCACTGACTACAGTCAGGTGGTACAGCTCCCAATCACGCAAACCACTCTCTCTGTAGGTCTGATTCATGAAAAGCTAGAAACCAAACTGCCATGGGATTTTCCTTAAAGTTCTACGTTCTTCCCCAAGTTTTATGCACTTGAGAAATGCTGGCTATCACCACCACCACCTAGCATATCTCCAAACAGGTTGGTGGCATCGCCAAAGTAAGAGATACCTAAGGTTTGGGCTCTTCAGAAGGTGGGATTCCACTGGCAAGTTGTTTAGAACTCCCCAAATTAACAACAGAGGCCAGCTTTCTGCTGGAGGCAATCCTGCTTGGATTTTTAAAAACTGTTTCAATTCCATGCCCTATTCGTTCCATTCACTGTGTACAAGTTCTCCAAACCAGCCACCCATCCAGTTTGCTTATGCCCTCCATACCTCTCCTCCAACAAGATTAAAAAACAAACAAAACAGAAATGAAGCAAAGAGGGTAGAAGGTGCCCAAGTCATGTGCCCCAAGGTGAAAGGAGCCCCTGCACACACCTATCCCCAAGACTGAACTCAAACACTCAGAATGGCCCTTCCACATGAACTAATCATGGCAAAGTCAAAATGCCAGACAAAACATAGAACTGGGGAGGGAGGCGGCTTAAAAAAAGAACAATAAAACCTTCACTTTTCTTTGAAATAGCCTGAGCCTTGGTGTGTTTCCAACGGAATACAGTTGACACATAAATCCTCAGGGCTGCAGCAGGGAGCAAGGCATGCCTGTCCATCAGCAAAGCCAAAGGAGTCAGGGCTGGAACGTCCCCTGGGGCTGTCCCCAGTGAGCTCCCCTGAGACACATTCTATGGCCAGGCCACGGACCACAACCCCAAAGCCAGCCATCTCAGAAGCTGACACCAGGGAACCCACAAGGTGACACAGGAGACACAACCCATGGCACAGTGACCCAAGGGCAGGACACCTGCTCCACTGCCCATCTGCACAACGGAGCTCCCTCGGCACCCCCACAGGGTGCTCAGGACCCAGCACGGGGCCTCTGAGCCCAGAGCGCATGCCCAGTAAGTGCTGGCTTACCATTCCGGTTTTCATCATTTTGTCATTAACGTCACCCAGCCATCACTGAGCGAGCGCCTAGAATACCTTCCCTCCTCACTTTATCATCTTGAAAGGAGGGCAGATTGTGGAAATGGAAGGGAAGCTTCTACCAACACACAGCTCTTACCACGAGCAGCGTCACTGTTGGATCAAACCCCATGTAAGGCCCAACACGGCTAATTGAACCTGAGCTAACTGGGGTCCCAGAGCCAAAGAGGGAACGCCTAACAGTAGCTTCAATCCTCAGGACTGTTATTTGCTCTCCAAATGAAAAGCCATCTCCCTAATATAACGCTCCCTCTCTGCACCTGGCCAGCCAGTGATTTGTCACCAAACGTGAGAAGTGTGTCCTCCCAGTGGGAGGCATCTTAGACGGTAATGGTTCTCTCAAGGCTTGACGGGGTCTTGTTAAAGTCGACATAGGTGGGCCCTCACAAAACCAGAAACCACTGATTGAAGTTGCCCTCTCTCCTTTTTAAGTCATTAGTCATTAGTAGGAAATAAGAAACTGAGGTAGAGGCAGAAAAAGAAAAAGTATGGGGGCCAGATTCCACTTTCCCCACCGTCTTCAATCAAGTATGCGAGGAGCGAAATGGACTCCTACAAAGGAAGGTCTAAAAGAGGAGCAATTTAAATAACTTTCCCCTCCCCAGCCCCAGTAAAGAAAAGCGGAGCGAGAGGATCAAACAGCCTGGAGAAAACTGACATAAATTTGCATAACTTTTGCCGAGCAGAGGAGGGTGGTTTGCATCTTCCCTAAACTTGTTTTACACGCACCACACGTTCTCTCCATAGGCCTCTGAAGAGCCTGAACCTTTTAAAACAAACAACAACGTCTACCTCAACAATTTAAGAGGACTTTAGTTTAACAAGAAAAAAAAAAGGTCAACAGCGTTCTGAGTACACATCGCAAGCTTTGTTCTGCTCACTTCCCCACTTCCTGTTGCTTCCTCACCTCATCACTTTTCGGTTCTGAAGCGTCTGTGTTTGCTCTGGTATCACTGTCAGGCGGCAGTGGGAGGCTGTCAAGGCACCAGGATGAGGACTCCACCACTCCGGGACACCAAATCACAACCACCCCACCGTTAGGAAAGTACACTCCAAATTTCACCCCCTTCGGACAACAGTGGGCGTGCTAGGGAAACGCTTGTGGGTGAGCTTTACTCTGTGGGAAAGATCCTGTGTGAGCAATGGCCACTTAACCACTAGTGAACACCAAATGGCTTAGACCTGGGAACCCAGGTGGAAAGTACTTGGCACCCACAGACCAAGAAATACCGGGAGGAGACACTCCAGCCCTTAAACCCGTCCCCGAACTGTGTACCCCAGGCAATGATCGCCACTTGGGAAAGGAACTGAAAGACTGAAATGCTTTGTGAGTAGGACCCTGTCTAACCTCTGGCTTAGAATAAAGGTCAGAGCAAAAAGACACATGGAAACCACGTGGCTAGTCCCTTCTGTTATAGAGGAGGAAACCGAGTTCAAGACCTGCACGTAACACACGGTTAATCTAGTAGCAGCAGAGCGAGTACTGGATCCCAGTTCTCTGTCCCCCAGGGCAGGGTTTTTTAATATCTTATCAAATGAACAATGGAGCAGATACTCAACCAATGTTAGCTCAGCCACACTGGACACTGGCTCGTCCACAACACATCAGGGACGGGGAGGGTGACCCTAAAATACTTTGTCTGTTATACATCAGATGGTTCCATCTTTTATTTATTTACTTACTGGCAACATCACTGAGGAAGAAAAATCACTCAAATGACAGTTTTTTAAAACCACAACCCAAGTAGCAGCATTGAATAAGAACAATGCAAAAGCATTTAATTAATTGCCCCAGCACGGGAACATGTTTGGAAGACAGTATCTGTGCCTCCTGAATCACGTAATCCAGTGGCAGGAAGGGGGTCCAGAAGAAGTTAACCTTTCATCTAAAACCAGTCAGAAAAGGATCCATAAACAGATTAGGTGTCAAAAATGTGCCCTGCCCTTAGTGTCCACCCTTCCATTTCCAGGGTCGTCCTCTGGTTAATATATCCTTATTCTGTTTGGTTGGTCTCTGTGCACCTTTAGTAAGTTATACTGGCATTGTTTTTGGGTCTCAGTCTTTGTTATGCACAGGTATTTACCTTCAACCTCCTGTCGCCAGCCACGTACCACTCCCACATCTCCATCTTGGAGCCAGGAAGGTGCACTGTCACAAGAGATTAGCTCTCTTCTCTGTAGCACGCTATTGTCTACAGGACTGTGAGGGGAACTGGGATCTAACATACTTCACTTTTAAGCAACTCCTCTGTTATCACTGCAGCCCTGTCTTCTGCAGTGCATGGTCTCCAGTTGCTTGCCTTGTTCTATAGGCACCTGGGATGATTTTTACATTTATAAAGGCTGCTATTATCCTCTATTTACTTTCTAAATATGATGTTTGATCGGTTGTCCACTGCTATATCCTGTTTTTGCTTTTGTTTCTCATGTTTGCTGTTTGTTTTGTAACAGGAGGTTATTGTGTTTCATTTTATTTCCTGCGGTGTCATAGGAAGGTGAATGCAGGTAGTTATTTCACTGTGTCTTAAGGAGTCTCTGTCCAGCTTCACCCAGCCCTTACACATTTTTCAGCCTAAGCCAGTGACCTTGCACACTTCCTGGCATAGAAAAGAAATACAGTTCATGCGGTTTATCATTCTGACTGATGATATCTCTAAGAGGTCCCATCTTTTGGAAGTATATTTTTGGGGGCAGAGTACCCAGTCCTAAAAACCCACTGGCTCCTGAATGAATGCCTGGAGTAAGGGACTGCCCTTCAAGGGGTCCCTAAACTACTACATTTATCTGTCATTATTACCCAGCCAGGAATCAAAAAATAAAATCTGGGAGACAGAATGGTATTACACAAGATAGAGAAGTAGGAATGGAAAACTGGGTTCTACTCTTCAGTGAACACGGTCTCCCTGGGTGGCCTCGGCAGGGGAGGGGGTCCTCCTGCCCTCCACATCTTCCTGGGTCATGTATACCATAAGAACATGGACCTCCGAGAGTTGCTGGCCCTGTGGGTCTCTGACCCTAAGCGTGAGTATCGTCTCCCACCCCCTGAGCACTACCAAGCTCGTTCTGCTCCTCCCACCTCCCCTGCTCAGCCTTCTGCTCAGAACCCCTGGGAGCCCTCAGAGCCGTATACACTGGAGGGTTCTGTGTGCACTGATTTGTGCTTACCGTGAGCTCTCAACGCACCTTCCCGTATCATCCCCACGGGTGTGACGAGGGGTGACAAGGTGCTTGGCTAGCTACTGGTGGGCTGTGTTTCAGGAGCTGAGAGGCATCCAGGATTGGAGTCCAAGCAACCAAACCCCAGCCCTGCCCCATCAGCCCCTATCTCCTTCCCTGACTGAATTTCTTTGCAGGCCTTGGAAACACCTGCCACTGGAGTACATGTTTACCTGTTATTTACTGTCTGTCCTGCTCAGGAGGAGGAATGCGCCATGAAGGCAGGGACTTACGTCGTTGGACCTGGCAGCCAGGGCAGCATTCAATCCCGGGTCTTCCTCAATCATGGCCAAGTCACATTTTCTTCTTTTATAAAGCAAGAATATTATTAAGGTATTTTCTGTATGGCTGGAGTGAGGATTAGACAAAATAATTGGAAAAGCATTTATGATGTACCCGGCACATAGCAAACAATCAGTAAATATTAGCTATTACTTGTTAACCATTATTATTACAGTCACTGATGGAAACACAGGGCCATAAAACCTCTTTATTATACCCTGGGCAGTGTTTAGGCTAAACAACTAAAATTTTGTGTATTTAAGACCCATCCACAAAGGATCATGAAGACAGGCCTGTGCGATAGGCTGCACAGCTCCTATGGATCCCTCAGAGCACTAAGTCCTAGTGTAAAATCTTTTCATGGAGTTTGAAGTGATGAACTCCTCTGTGTAAGTACTGCTTTACTGATCCCTATCATTAAAGTCTTAAAATATTTAATTCCTGGCCTCAAGAGCTAACAGTCCAGCTGGGGAAAATGAGATATTAATATGTGAAAAAACTATAAACTCAAACTGAAAGCAATGTCTGTCAAGTGTCAAGTAAGTGAAATGGACACTAGGGCTGTTACGTGCTGGTAAATGTTTAACAGATCTCGTGGCTTGACTGTAACATTTGTCAACTTCCGCAGTGTAAATACTGTCACTAAGGCCAAACTCAAGCCACCAACGAGGGCCAGTGGACACAGACTTGGGGAGAGATGTGCACGGTCAAGTCTCTGGAGCCAGCTGCAACACACAGCTGGACTAGGTCCTATGACTATTCCTCAAGGTCAAGGGCCATGGGCCAAGCAGTCAATGCTAACAACTAGCATCTTTGTGGTACCTCAGGTGACCAAGCACATCTGAGGCCAGGACAGTATTTCACCCTCACCATTTGGTGAGAAAAGTATACTGCCCTCATTTTGCAGATAAGGAAACAGGTCAAAACAGCATCAAAATTTTTGAGGATCATCCTGCTAGTGAATGACATTGTGAGGGCTGGACCGATCTTCCAGGGCAGTTGTGATCTCATATTGTAGCCAGGGCTTCCTACGGGAGAAGTGATTAAAGGTGGAGCAGTACGCACAGAGCGGAGCAGAAACGCAGAAGAGGTACCGTGCTTACCTAGATGCTGAATTCACCCACAGAGCTCAAAGAGCCAGGTAGCATGGAAGGTGTGAAAAACCCTGAAACTAATAAAACTGTCTCATTCACCAGGCTTCACCAGAGAGTTGCTTTCCTAAAACAATGATCCAGTTATTAAAATCTGCATTCCCAAATCCACTGCAGCATAAGGCAAGGAGCAAAAGAAATGGAAAGCAATTTAAATGACGAACAATAGGCGGCTGGTTAAATAAGTTGTGAGGATCCGCATAATGGAATGTTGTTCCATCATCCAGAGCTCTGTTCTAGAAGACCAGTTTATAACTAGGAAATGCTCACATACAGTGTTTTAGAAGCATGTTACATAACAGTATGTGCAATGTGATTCCAGTTTTGTAAAAATGAACAAGCAGGCAAACACCCTGTGTATAAGAAGTGAAGACACAGACTTTGAATCCTCACACTGGTTTCCACCAAAAGGGTGGGATTACAGGTGGTTTTTATTTTCTTCTCTATGATTTTCTATATGTTCCAACTTTTCTATAATGTGTTGCTTTTATAGCCAGAGAAACAATAAGCAGACCATGTTTTTAAGTCTGGACTAACTGCAAACAATCAGTGAAGTAAAGCCCAGGAAGGTGTTCCTCTGGAGCAGAAGTCCTGGTTGCTCATGCCTCTAATACTTTCCTCCTATCACCCTAGCAGACAACCCAGACTTGCTCCCAGTCCAACTGCTCTGTACACACACCACACCAACACATTCATACTGTCTCCTCGCCTCCTCCTTAGGTGGCCAGCCTCTCGACCTCATCCCTTGACCTACTCCAAACTGGGTGGGGGGCAAGGCCTGGAAGGCATGGAGGAGGATGGACAACCAATGATACTTATGAGCACCCTCCACGTGCCTCACAGCCTGCCAGGGCTTTCACACATGTGAATTTAGATATACGGCAATTCTAAAATGTAGGTATTGATATCAACATTTTACAAAGAAGGAAACTCAAGTTCAGAAATGATATCCAGGGTCACGTTGCCAGTGAGTGTGCAGAATTGGGAATGAAACCCGAGTCTAACCAGAACTGGTCTATAGATGTTTAAGAGGCTTGCTTGTGCCACAACTGTACGTGGCCATCGCCAATTATGAAATAACAATAATATCCCAATTTACCTACTTTAATTTATACCCAGACTGAAAGTGAAATGCACCACTAGTCCTGATTTGAGATTAGAGAGAGATTAAATAATTTTAAAAAGAAAGAAAGACAAGGGGGGGGGAAAACCCTCAGCTCTGGGCTCATCCCTCATTCAGTGAAGTAAAAATAAAAATCGAACCTTCCCCCAACACATTGTGCTTTAATGAAAGCACCAAGCCAATCTTCTTCACTACCACCCACCCCAGCCCACTTCGTTTAAATTTAGGCAACCGCCAGGCACACTGTACCCAAATGCGTTATCTGAAATGAAGTCATAAAGCCCTCATCTGTAATACTAGCACTTGCTCCAAGGAAAACGGCCGAGCAGGCAGGGCAGGCATCGTGGGGACATATGGGCTGTGCCTTGGGAGACCCCTTGGCAAAGAGCGGGTTCTGTGACCTGGTTCTGTGTGACCTTGTGGCAGCCAACTTCCCCTCTCTGGGTCTCAGTCACCTGCCTCCAAAGTCAGGGATGGGCTGATGAAAAGGCCCATTTAACACACAGGCCCCTGATGTGCAGAGGGCAGCCCACTGGGTAAGGCCTGGACACCCCACCCCACCACCCACCACCCAGAAAATGAATGAACAGCAACCCAGGTGTGGTGGTGGGTGCTAAAGGAGGTGGCCAGACCTGGAGCTGCAGTAGTTCCTAAGCTCCGGCTTTGGAGCATTCAGGTCTCAGTCAATGTTCTGCAACAGGAGGGACACAGAAGGGTGAGCTGCCAGGGAGGCTTCAGCTAAGAGGGTTCTTCTGTGCTCTCTGGTCCTGTCCAGGCAGTACCAGAAGCACTGGGTGTTTCAAACAAACTCAGAGTCCCTGATCTCTTCTCCACACATTTGGCTTTTTCAATGGGATCTGGTCAGTGAAAGAGGAGGCACTAGCTACTGAAAACCACTCTCTGGTTTTCTGGATGGCTCTGAGGCTCTGGGCCCACTCACAAGCTAGCTGGACTTTTCTCCCAGCAGCCTTGTCCATGGATTTATTTTCCAGATTTCCTTCCAGTGTTTCATGAGTGTATCTAAGCCCTTATAGTAGGTCTGTACCCATTCCCTCCAACAGAGGTACGAGCAACCTGGGAAAGGGGAATAAAATTAATATTCACAACTCAAGGAGACGCATGGCCTTAACAAAAGCATAACTCACAGCTTCATATCGGAGACATTAAACCGCTTTGTGCTTGCTGACACACCACACTTTCTAACGAACCTGGGACTCCAGTCTCTGCAATCATGGATGGGCAATCAGGATCTGATCAACAGTCACACGCGACGGACACACACAAACACACTCAATTCCAGTCCTCAGGCCCTGCCCCCTTCACACCTGCAACCTTCCAAGCAGGGCGTTCCTGATTGCTTACCTGCTGAGCCATGCTTCAAGGACTTCATCAGAAATCCAGAGTCAGAGAAAGGAGACTTAGAGATAAGTGGATGGCAACTAATGGCCTCAGTGCTCTGAAGCTCTCAGACGTGACTTTACTACCCAGCCTCAGGATCTGGGAGGCACACCTCAGACCTCTTCCCTCACCCTGACTCTGACTGAACACAGGACTCAGAATTCCTCAATACTCCCACCGTGGCCAGTCATCAAAGACCAGAAAGTCCAGCCCTCCAAACGCAGTACTTTCAAAGATGAAGAAAAGTGAGATATACAGATTACACTACCTTTACTCAGTGCTAAATTTACCCAGCCCACCTCCCCAAGAGAGGGAAATGATAGAGAATAATAAACATTTTTGACTGTAGGTAAAAGCATGGTTGATGCACAGAGTAGCGAAAATCAAGAACTCTAGAATCAGATCTGAATTCAAATCTAGACCTTTTCACTAAACTGTGTGACCTCAAGCAAGTTACTCAACCCCTCTGAGCTTGGTCATCTATGAAATGAAAGTATATATAAGTTGCAGGAAAGTATATATAACTTGGGATTTATTCATTAGCTTCAACTGTAAAAACCACAAGTCGTTTTCCCTCAGCAGCCTGGGATGAAAGAAGGAGAACGATGGACCTCCCAAGAACTAGAAGGACGCAGAACGCAGAAGCCGACGAAGAGCAACAGGACAGGCCCATAGGTCCCCTCCCCCCATCACACACACCCTGCAGCCAGAAGTGTGGCCACCACTCACAACCTCCTCAGGCGCCTGTGTCTGCAGACAATGAACACTGCAGAAATGCTCCGGCATCTGGTTTTCAAACTTTTTTTAGCAGCAGAATTCCAGACCCCAATATAGAGAATAGAACTAAAAGGCAAGATCCTCTTAGAGAAGCAGATTCTAAGATTAACTGATCTGCAGCCCTAAAAGAATCTTGCAAACTAAAATTGCACCGTAATGGAGAAGGGTTAGGGGGAGTAAGGAGAGGAAGGACACAGAGAGCATCATCAGAGCAGAGTGGCAACAAGAAGTTAGCTGTGTGACAGGACTGGGACCTCTGGGGACTGCGTCCATGCGCGTGACAAAACTGACTGCCTCAGGCACCTGCCTTAGTATGCACTATACAAACCCCTTGTTAGAGGGGTCAAAATGACAAGACAGAGACAACATCAAGGTGTACTCCAGAATTAAAACATTATTTAATTGCCAAATATTTACTAAGAGTCAAACAACCACCCTACTCCATGAATGACTCTCACTTACCTGACAACCTCATGTCTCAAAACATCCCTTGGGAAAATGGGTCCAAAATTCCCAATGCCCTATCTACTGTCTTTGTCCCACGAACTGCCACCTCCTACTTAACCACTGCCCCTCACCCCACTCATTCTTGTTGTTTCTTCTTTCAGATTTCATAGCATGGCATGAGTTTGTCCAATAAAAACCTCACCCCAACCAAACAGAAGGATTATCGGGTCATTTCTGGGAGCTCAAAAGCTTGTCTTCATTGGAAACATGTTAACAACCCATTCAAGCACAGAATATGACCTGCCAGTTTAGGCAGGTCACAGGTCAGAAATGCCTGCTCATCGGAAAATAATATGTAGAGCAATCATCCGATGAACCAGCCACAGAGCGGCACTGCAAAAGAGTGGCGCATGGAGGGTCCTCCAGAAAGCACGACCAGAGGGGGCCTATGCCTTCCACTAGCTGCAGAAAAGTTTGAATGATGTGACTTAAGGCAGCAGAACATTTTTGTAGTCATTCCTGCCAGTTAGAAGCCAACTCTACTTTTCCACCTGAACCCTACTGCTTGGGAATGACTGTTCAACATCGGTGACTTCCCACGAGGTAATAAGGTAATATTATGGGAAGATCAGGGACCCCGGAGTCTCAGAATTCTGTGTTCAAGTCCCAGCTCCAGCACCTGCTATCTGTATGCCTTTGCATACATGCTGTAGGTAGACTGGATACATGTAAATAATACACTCAATAAATACAAGCCATCTCCTAATGCCAACCTTCCTACCTCCAACCCTAACCTCAAAGTGAAGCAGCTCCAAGCATTTTGCAAACCCACTACTGGACAAGTACGGAAACCCTGGAAGGGGTCACCTTGGTGTCCGTGCAGCGTGGCATGCAGGCATCAGGACTGTGGTCACAGGATGCCTGTGGTCCTTATTGCCCCAAGTGCCCTTTCATAGACTGCCCAGCACCAAAATTCTACTCATCCTTCAAAATTCAGCTCCAATGCTGTCTCTGCATCTCTCAACAAAAATTAAACCCTCTTCCACCACTCCATTTTGCCTGTATGGTCTTCTGGTCCTTACTTTGTTCTGCTTGGTATCCCAGCTGTGCCCCAACTCCAAAGAAAAGATTCTTCAGAAGTGGGCTTTTGTCTCTCTCATCCCCCAAACCTTCTGGACCTGGCACATTGCCTTCTACAGAGCAGGTCAAGAAAAATTTCAGATGGATGGGTGGGTGGGGAAGGAATCCATTCAAGACAGTCCTGACACCACATAAAATGCATTATCATGCATTTGGTGAGAGCTCATGATACGTAAGCTAATGAAACTACAAGGAGGAAGGGCTAGGCCTATACACTGGGAGGGAGAATCTTTCACATCTCACACCAGCACTCCTGGGGAGAAGCAGAAGGACAGGTCTAAGCAGTACAGACCTGATTCTATCCCTTCTCCAGGGTGGACTTCAGTCAATTCCCATTCCTTCCATAGGTCTCAGTTTCCTCATGTCAACTACGACCTGTCTCCCCATTAGACAAATGGAGAGACTCAACCATATGGTAGGAAGAAAGGCAGCATGGAGGGAAAGTGCTCTGCATTCCCCAGGGTCCAGTTTTATTTTCAAAATGGTTTGGGTTTTTATAGCATGTTGTTTGTGCCTTTTCTACACGTCCAGAGGAAGAAATGAAACAGAATGTACAGAATTTTAAAAAATAAAACAAAAATCAAGAGGAAGTGGGTCCCTCTGACAGTTTTCTCATTAAACCAATAGTCAGATTTTGGTAATCAGCTTGTGTTACAGTTTCCATTACAGACAAGAGCATATTAAACTTAAAACGATCAAAGAAAAGATATGAGCCCCCCTGCAGTTAGATTCCACCCTCAGAGCTCCCCTGACAGTGAGGTCTGGTCTTTCCCCATTACCAGCCAGGGGCCCTGGGTTTCTTCAGGTACCTGCTTGCAGGAGAAGAAGGGAGGAGACCATGCGGAATGGCAGTGGAAACCCAAACGCCAGCACCTAACCGGAGAAGAACTCACACCTTCTGAGCGACCACATGACTGGGGGTCAGTTCTTCCAGACTGAGGGCTTTTGAAAAGGAATGTGCCTTGTTGAGGGGCCCGGCCTGGTGCTGATAGGAAGTAGCTGGAAACTGACAATGGGGACAGGGGTGTGGGGTGGACAGAGGAGCTCCCATGGGTCCCTGAGACAAGAACTATGGAGTTCCCAACACGTTCAGTAGTAATCAGGGCTCTGGGAACAGAGGCCAGCTTCCCTGCCCTGATTTCTGCTTCCCAGCCCTCTTGGTCAGGTCCTCCGTGGTGTGGCAGTGAATGGAGAAAGCCACTTTTGATGATGGCCACTTCTTCATACTCTTTCTGTTCTCCAGGCAGGTCCACAGGACCCAAGGGCGACTGGAAGTCCGGTATTAGAGCATTCTAGTATTCCGGGAGTCAGTGTGGTGCTGCAGAAGGAACACCATCTTTGGAGTCAAAACTATGTTAGAACCCTGACTGTAACTTACGAGAGGTCACTCAGCCTCTCTAACCCAGCCCAGGTGACTAGGTTTGCCTCCTCCATTGCATCCAGTTATCCTGAAACAGAGACCATAAAACCCACACTTTCCGTGCAAAGAAAAACACTCCTGGTCCCAGTCATGGACTGTACCCCAAACCCAGTCAGCCGCACCCTAAATGCTGCACCAATACTACATTAGGGAGGACCAAGCAAAGGGGTCTGTACGGCTCAGTGTGTATGACTCAAAGGACAGCTACACAGCCCAGCACATACACACATACAAAGAAGAAAGAACAGCAAATCATAACCACCCCCTTCTCGCAGAGGTGAAGGCGTAGCAATTTGCCCACATCTGAATTTTCTCCCCTCATGAGGGGCTTTCGCTGGGCCCTTCATTCGTTCACTCTCTCTCCCCATACTGGCTCCCAGCAGGATGACCTGGAGAGACTGCTGCAGATAAGCACAAAGCACCCCCCACCAGGGACTGTTACCTTCTAAGAGGGCAGAAAACTCAGGGCTGGAGGAGGCCTGGCAAATTCAAGAAGGGTGCTCTGCTCTAGGAAAATGCCTCCACCTCAGAAAGCCGGGGATGGGAGAAGAGAGCGACTCGGGACACAGACATACCAACAATGAGGACAGAGCAGGAGCAAAGGACGGCTCCTTTCCCCCTCGGTCCTTCACCGCCCATAATGGCCTCCTGTGGCTATCATTACCTTGAATGCTCCAAAGTTCTGATTTTAAATCATGTCACCACTGCCCCATAAGCCTTGGTATGTCCCAGAGAGCCCCAAATATCAGAATCCCAAACAGATGTCGTTCCCAGAAGAGGCACAAAAATCTCTGAGAGATCCAGGGCCTGGTGGGGGGCACCTTGGGGCCATGTCCTTTGCCTGACTGGCCAGAGCAAGGTGGAAACTAAACTGCAGGGGCTCATGGCTGTCCTCTAACTTCACCAGAAAAGCATGGTCCAGCCAATCATGGGAAAAGCCCAAGAGGAGGGGACAGGGACAGGCCGGGAGGATGCGAAAGGAGATGCTCCACATGGGCCGACAGCAAATCCAAAGTGAAAAGGCAGAAACTAGTCAAATGAACACAGAGGCCAACTTAAGATACTGAATTAATTACCTTAAAAAAATCAGAGAGTTGGCCACTAATTGCCTAGAACGAACATCTTACTAAAGGGGTCCCTCCACAATACATACTCTCAAAATAGAAGACTCACAGCACTTGTAATCACAGCTCCCACTTTGTGAGGCCCACTGTGTACCAGGCCTGTACAAGGTGCCTTGAGTATCTCATCAAATCCTTAAAGTCACCCAACCGAAGAAAGCCTCAGTATGTCCATTCCACAGATGAGGAAACTGAGGCTGAGAGGTTACACAACTTACCCAAAGCCCCACAGTACAGATAGGCACACAGACGTGCACAGAAACATTGTATCTATGCAACGGGATTTTAAATTCCATGAGAGCTCCGGGCCCTGCCACAGAGCCTGCTTGCAGGGAACTGGGTTCCAAGAATGGAGCCAGGCACCTACCAGGCACTGTGGTGGGGGCCCCTCCAGCCACTCCCCCTCCCCACACCCCGCCCCACCCAGCCCCACCTGCAAAAGAGCACACTGCCACACCTGTGGGTCTTTCCGGGTCTTCACAACCGAGTTCATCCTCAAAGAATGAAACGAAACACCCCAAACTGTGTCTACCACTGGAGACCAAATGGAATTTTCAAGTTCCTCACTTGAAAGGAAAAGGAAACCATCACTTGCAGGCAGAGAGGACCAAAGACATTTCTACTTAGAAAAGTAGTTAAAAAAAAAGTAGGAAAAAAAGGTCTCAGGCTTAAAGCATTGCTCTCAGTGGCCAGTAATCAAGAGGCAAGAGTAGGTCCCTTAAAAAAAATTAATATTCCACACAAAACCAAAACCACACAAGCATAAACCTCTAGTTTAGAAGCAAGCACACACAAATTTGCACAGACTTATTTAACTGACTTCAAGCTACGTCCACCATTGCTTTATAGATCGAAACAAAACTCCAAAAGAAAACTTCAGAAGGAAGAACTGGACCCTCACCCAAGACCTTCCTACTTCTTGGGACCACAAGAATATTTTCTCTCTCTTTTTAGATGCTTTAGCTAGGTTGCCTGATTGCAGAAGGCTCTGTTACTCCCGATTGGCATGTGTCTGCCGGGCATCTGAAAGCTTTACAGTAAATGGTGACTCATCTATTGCAGCCACCATAGGTACCGCTAATGTAATAAGCCGAAGTTTGTTCCATCCACATGAAAGAGAAATGCTGGGTACACGGCTGTGAACCTGACTCAAAATGCGACCCTTGTTCACCGCCACCCATCAGCGTTCAGCTGAAACTCAAACTGTAATTACCCAGCTCTTGGGGACCGAGAGCAGGAGGAAGGGGGGTTTCTAAGAAAGGGTCGCATCCATAAACACAGACTGTCACTTCTTATCAAGCCAAGTCTCCTCATGAGATCACTTACTCAACAAATATTTATGGAATACCTACAACGTCAGACTGGCAGCCAAGTGCCAGAAACACACAGGGGAATGAAACACACAGCAGATCCTAAGTTCTGCACTTGCTGCTTTACGTACTTTCTCTCATTTAATGTATTCAATTCTCACTTACTTGCTCCATCTTACAGATGAAGAACCTGAGACAGAGGGGTTAGAACAGGGTGCTATGGTTCCTCAGGTGGACAGCCTGGACTCAAATGCCCTTTTACAGCACCTGGAGCTGGGCTCTCTAATGCCAAGGTGCCTTGCAGTCAGGAGAGGAGCAAGGTCTGGCCCCTGAGTCAGGGAGCTGGTGCCTAGTGGAGGACACACACAATAAGGAGCGGTTGGCTGCTGGGGTGCTCACAGAGAGAGAAGCCCATGAAATGGAGATAATGAATTTCAGCTCAGGTCAGTTCTGGACAGCTTCCCAAGAGAAGGCCATGCTGAGGGGAGGTGGAAATCAGGCCAAAAAAGCAGGCAGAGAGAAAGCCTACACAGGGTTGAAGAGTCCCCCCGCAAAATTCATGACCACCAGGAACCTCAGAATATGACTGTACTGGGAAATTGGGTCTTTGCTGAAGTAGTTAGTTAAGATGAAGTCGCACTCATCTCAAGCCCCACCAATCCAATGACTGGTGCCCTCCGAAGGGGAGAGCACTGAGACACAGACACTCGTGCAGGGGAAGGCCATGCGACCAGGCGGGCAGGGACTGGAGCGATGGGTCTATGAGCTGAGGGGCTCCAAGCGTGGCTGGTGGCCACCAGAAACTAGGACAAAGGCGTGGAACAGATTCTCCCTCAGAGACTCTGGAGGGAACCAGCCCAGCCAACACCTTGATTTCAGACTTCTGGCCTCCAGAACAGTGAGAGAACACATTCCCATCGTTCTTAGTCACCCAGCCTGAAGTGCTTTGTTATGGCAGCCTCTGTGCTTAGCACAGGCCTTACTGTCGGGTGAAGGAGTTTGGACTTCACTCTGTGGGCTGTGTTGCAGATTTTAAGTAGCCGAGTGGGGCATATGCTTGAGGGTGGGGTGGGGCGGCGGTTATAAAACCCCGTCTAGAGCTTATGCCCTTCCAATCTGTGGACTCCAGTCCTGTGCCTGTTAGTGTCCTGTAGGCCTCCAATCTCCACTGCTTTTGTCCACCCACACTGTGCTTGCTGGTCTCATCCACTCCTATGGCTTCAAGTGCCAGAATCTGTTTGTAGACGGCACCTGACAGCAGCCAGGACATTCTCTGACCAGACACCTTCGCCTGCCATCCTCACAGGTTTCTCAACCTCAGCTGGTCCCAAGGAGAGCTCAGCACCACATCTGTCCCTCACCTTGTTCCTACTGGGTTCCTCCCTGCCTCTGTAGGTGGGGCCGCTGGGCACTGGGTCACCACCCTACAGCGGGCTCACCCTAGACTCTCCTGCTCACCTCCACATCCAGAAAGCCACCAACTGTCCATTCCACTCCCACTTTTCACCCCTGACTGGAACACAGCTCCACCTCCTCTCCCTCCTGGGTTGCTCTGGGGCTGCCTCATGGGTTTTCCTGTCTCTAGCAGGACACTGCCTTTCTTCTCCAGCCCCCACCGCAATCCAGCCATTCTGAACGCCACAGACAAGACTCATTCTGAGAAGCACAGCTCTCTGAAAACCCGACCTCTGGCCCCACCGCACTCAGCCAGAAGGCCTCTTGGTGATGCGCAGTCCTTCACTCACTCAGAGGCCCCACTTGATCTCGTTTCCCTATCCTCCCAGCCCTGCAAGTCTCTCCTCCTGCCTCTAGATCCAGCCGTCTAACTGTGCTCTCTGCGAATTCCCCCACCCTGTCCTAGCTCAGCAGCCACAGAATCAAAGGCCCCAAGAAGACAAAATCTCAGGACCGCCTGCTCTCTCTGACTAGGAAACTCACCTTGAGCTGTCTTTGCATGCATCCGAAGTGGAGCTAAAGTTCTCACTTGTGCTCAAAGAACTCTTCCCTGAAGGCACAAACAGGGAGGTTGGGAGGCTCCCTGTTTATATATTTGGTCAAGCTAATATACCCATTCCCCAGGCTAAAGCCAGCAAATAGGTCCCTTTCCCAAGGGGCTGGATAGTGTCCGAGGTGGTGGGCAGAGGTACTCACAGCCGCCACTCCCAGCTGTGCCCCAAAGCTCTGGATATCACGTCATCTCCACAGGAACATCCCGATGAAGGGCTGTTATTGCTGCCACTTTCCAGACAGAAGAGTGTGGCACTGAGGGGCTAAGTACCTTGATTCACAGCCTCACAATTAGGAAGGGAAAAGGCAGTGATGAGGACCACCCAGTGGGGTCCCAGTTGACCACCAGGGAAGGGCAGGGGATCTGGCTCACTAGAGCTGCAAGTCACAGCGCCCACGGCACAGTTGCTAAGGGACTTAGTCTGGGTTTGAATCCCCTCCTGTGGGACTCTCTAAGCCTCTATTTCCTTCTAATTCACCCCACCTTGAAGAGAACTGGGAGGATTTAAATGAGACAATGTATGTAAAATTATAGGATACAATGCTTGACATATAGAAGGTGCTTAATAAAGGTAGCTGCTTTAAGTTGAAAATAGAGAGGGACAAGAGAAAGAGCGAGAGTCAGGCAGAGGGAGAGAAGCAGCCACTTGCCCATGTGAAGTGTTACTGACCTACTAGACCACAGGAGCGCCATCCTTTCCGAGAGGCACCAATCCTTCATAACCACAAAAATAGCAATCGTGTGCAGACTTACTAAGTGCCAAACACTTTCACGTGTAACTGTTAACGAGTCAGTCCTCCCACACTCCTAGGAGGTAAGTTCTGCAGAGGGAGGAACTGAGGCTCAGAAACGTTGACCAACTTGGTCACAATTATGGAGGCTGGCAGTTGTAAAGCTGTGACTGACCCCCTGTAACTGACTCCAGGTACCATATCCTTATCATTGCCTCCCCCAAATCAGTCAGACCGCCTCCATGACCTTCATCTCCCTTCTTCTCCACCTCAAGCATGTCCTGCCCTTCATCCTCTTCTCTACCTCTCTCCTCACTCAGAAGGGAGAAGTCAAACTCTCGCCAATACCCACCACTCATCTTGCGAGGACATCGGTACAGAGGAGCTCAGGTGAGGAGGCAAGGAAACTCGGCCCTGGGCCCCCGTCAGCCCAGGAAGGAGCTCAGATGCCTTCGGTCCCTGCAAACATCAGTACCCTCACCTTCCAGGTGCTGGAAGGCTCACAAGAGGTAACAGACACAGATGTGTCCAGTACATTCTAGAGGGCTATGCAAATCCATCTCAGCCCTCTGGAACCTTCCCCTATCAAACACCACCTCTCCCACAGACATCCCCACACTCTGCCTGTTGACTAGACCCTAGCCCCTTGCCCTGAATGGCCCCAATTTCTCTCATCCTATAACACCATCCCTGACCTTGCCACCTTCTCATGACACCTGCCCCTTTGTAGGTTTGTGTAATGGCCCCCGCTGGGCTCTAAGAGCACCCCAAAGTCAGGGACAATGATTCAGGTGGCTCCGTATTTCCAGTGGGATCTAGCAGTGTGCCTTTTTTGACACGCATTCAGGGAAAACCTTGACAAACAGTAACTGAAAGCACAGAGAACACAGGCACAACATGCTAAGTCATTCTCACAGTAAACTAGGGAGACGGAGGGCTTAGCCTCATTTCACAATGAAGAAACTGGGGTTCGGGTTAAGAAGTTCAGGGTCACCCAGCTCCCAAGTACAGCAGCTCTACATTAGACTTCTTAGGCCCCAAGTGTCCCAAACACACGAGGTAAGTGGCTGGCCTCCTTCCCTCCCTGCCTTGTCCAGCAGCCAGTCTTCTAAAAAAGCTCAACTACATGGCAAATCTGCATCTGCTCATCAAACTGTTCTCTTTAAGTCTCTGTCTTTTCTTCTTGGGCCATGTCTCCCATTCCAAAATTGAAGGGGCACAGATTCTTTCGCTTACCGTTTACTGGGGTAAGACACACTCAGGCTCTGTCAGCTGCCTTGTTTTGGGGTGTGTCTGTCTGCCTCTCCCTCTCTGCTCCCACACTAAACAGCTGGATCTGCCACCGGACCCGAGACATTCTGCAGAGATGGGGGCAAAATGCGGGAGAGAAGGCCAGTGTCCCCAGCCCTCTGCAACACTCTTCAGCAGCAGGGTATTTGCTCAGAAGCCAAGAACTCCTGGCGTCTAATTGGTGGGTGTAGCCATCACCTCCTTCTGGGGTGGAGGCCAGGGAGCTGGGGAAGATATGTGACTTGCCCCAAACCACACGGCAACACGATGACTCAAATCCAGCCCATGTGGACTCCTTGTCCAGGGCTGTCTCTCCACAACATATTACCCACGTTTCCTCTTTTTACTACCAGAATTTCCCCCCTCCTCCCTTCTTTTAAAAACCAGCATTACATAGTAACAGTTTTACAGGGGGAAAGAACCCTGATCAAAAATAGATCAAATAAGCTCAGCACTTTTCCAGATTCTTACCAATAGGTGTGCATAGATTTTTACCTGCTGCCATGAGCACAGGTAAGCTATCCCGTGTTGTTCTTGATCCATCTGGTTCCATGACTATATGTGGGTAAGTATTCCAGCATGCTGTTCTCACAGAGTTTACTTAACCATTCCCTAATGACCTATATTGGATTATTTCCAGTATTCCCCCAACTTTGGACAAGTTGGTTTTTTGCCTCCTTGGGATTATTTCTGTGGGATTCATTCCCAGAGGTGAAAATGCTGGTCAAAAGGTATGAACAGTGCCACTGCTGCTGTGGTCCAAAGTTGCAATGTTTGCCAGAAAACGAGCTCCATTTTTCAGTGACACTAGTGGCTAAAGAAAACTCCGTTTTCTTTCCCACGGACCTCAACAGTGGGTTTTAGAAATTTGATCTATTTGTCTCTCATATTACAGGCCAACTGAAGTACTGTTTTAACTTATATATCTTTTGTGTTTAGGAAGCTGAACACCTTACCACATCTCAGTTTATTATCTGGGCTTTATAGGAAATCATCTGTCCCTATGCCTTGGTTATATCACCAATACAGTCTGAATATTCGCCTTAACTTTAGCAGTTCTGTGCCTACCTTTGACCACACATTTCTTACACACCACATATCACAACTGTTTCCCTCTTCTATTGCCTTCCTCTTTAGCACAATTATTATTGTTATTTGAAAAAAATCCACTTTACTGAGTCACACCCAGCTGTAAACATGTCGCCCCACCCCAACTCCCAGGTCACATAGTCTATGATGAAATGACTGGGTACAAGGGTATATTTTTATTTTACAGGGTTTATTCCTTTACAGTTGCATGCATCCCATTTTGTCAATGATCATGTCTATGGAATTTTCACAAATGCATCTGCTTTCCACAGTAAGGATAAATACTCCATCTGCTTTCTCTGAGTTTTAAAGACTTTTTAAAACAAAGTTTTTAATACATCTAGAATTTGTAACATATGAAGAGGCATAAATCTGAGTTCATTTTCTTCATATTGTTATCTAGTTTTTCCCAAGAGCCAATTACTTTAAAATAATTCTTTTTACTATTGTTTGCCTTCCCAAATTTGCCACATATGAATGTCTTCTATTTATTTAAATCTCTTGTATTGTACTGATCTCCCGTTTTTGTTTTAGCCTAATAATGTACAAATTTAATAACTACTGCTTACCTGCCTAGTTTGCCTAGAAAAGCCCACTCCTAAAAGTTTTTTGAAGCATATTTCAGTAGGCTTGCCAATCAATTTTTCCTGATTATATTACTGTTATCATTTTTCATGCTTTATAAAGAACTTAACTGGAATTTTAACTGCCGTGAAATCTAGGCAAAACCTGGGGATGTTGACCCTGCAATACTTTTAACTTCTGATCAGAAGCAGCCATGTAGGATTTTGCAATTTTCTTTGAATAGAAATTGTGTCATTTGCAAACAGTGATATTTTTATCTCTTCCTTCCCTATACCAATCCCTCTAGTTTCTTTTTGTTCCTATATTGTTATGACAAGCATCTGTTGAACTATGTTAAGTAAGAGTAGCGATAAGGGACATCTTGGTTTAGTTCCCGTTTTTCAGGGCACACTTTTAGTATTTCTCCAGTTGGTATTTGCAGCCCCATGGAAGGCCTGGTCCATGATTATACACAAGCAGGCTCTTCATCATATTTAGAGGCTCTTCCACTCACCTATTTTTAGTTTTATGATGCTCTAATGCATATGTAATTATTTTTGGTATTTTTCTGCATCTACTCAGACTAAATTCATTCATTAAAATATTTGTTGAACACTGATTATATCCCAGTCACTGAGCTAAATATTAGGTGTTCTGATTTTTGTGGCTTATTTCTATTAATATTAGTCTCTTTATATTGAAAATATTCCCGGGATGGGAGCCCTGCTTGGGAATTTTTCAAGACTCATTTTCCAAGAACCTGTCACGTGACTATAAAATTCACCTGGAAAAAGAGCAGACTAGAATATTGCTATATCAACTTCCAAGAACCAGGTCACATGTAACCTACTCCGTGAAGCCTTCCCAAAAGTATTCTGCAGTCGAGTTCTCAAGTTCTTTTCTCTAGGCTGCCACAGTCCTCCCTCCCTCCATTACCACATTTATCACAGGGACTGTACTGCAACCAAATGCCTACCTGTCTGCTCCCCCTCAGGACTCCATCCGTCTCGCGAGGACAGAGGTTTGGTGTATCACCGGGGCTAAGCACCATGACTAGTGGATGGGAGCTGCTCAATAAATATTTCCCAAAGTAGTTAGCTCATTCATCTCTTTATTCATTTCATTGATGATTCCTACAGCTGTATTTTTAAGTGAAACTGATCTGTAAAATCCTTGGGATCAGCACACCATGGACAGGCTGGCCCAATTCCAGGCACACATAGAAGAGCTGTGGTCTGTTGGGCAGGCCTCATGTTTGAGGAGATACTGGAGATCTCCAACTAGAAGTTGGGCTCACAGTGACTTTGGGGAAAGGGATTATGTGAGATGAAGTTATGAATGGTCCCAACAAATGGGCAAAGCCCTGTGGTGGGTGGAGCCTGGACACGTGACCCCAGCAACACAGGCACTGGGACATCTACAGGAGGTTACCAGGGCCCCAGCTGGCTGATGAGGTGAGACTCCAACCCTTGGGAGTAGGAATCACCATTCTGGTTACCTGTTATCTACACACACTATGCATGAGATGCCTTACACAATTATCCTTCCAACCAACCTCCAAAGTATAGTCTCAAGTTCCCATTCCACACATAAAGAAACAGGCCAGTCAGGTTATGTAATTTACCCGATCACACAGCCAGGAAGCGGATGAGTCGGGAGTCAGACTGGTGTCTCCCCACTTACACCTGGCTCTCCTTAGCAACAGGCCAGGGCAGGATGTTGGTCCCAGCACAGGACCTGGATATCAAGCACATTAGCAGAACAGGAACCAACTCAGAAGCTTCTCACAAGAACTGAGACTTATAGTAGGAAATGGGACACAGGAACAAGGCAGGAGGCTCTGCCATGTCAAAGCCAGAATAGTGTCTGTGCCCAGAATCCTGGCTGGAAGGGATTTGAGTCTCTGCTTCCTCAGACTAGACACTAAGAGCTGAGGGTAGGCCCCAGTGCAGGAAGGAACCCATGGGTCTGCCCGCAGATGCGGTGATGCAGCCCGGGTCTGCTATGCCCCCCTCAGCTCCACAGACCACAAGGGGAACCAGCGCCCAGCAAGGCAGGCTCTCCACTGCCACAGGTAACACCACCTGTATTTAGAATGGGAGCTCATGGAACACAGAGAATCTGACCTGAAAATTGCGTCCTTTGGTTTCCCAATGTGCAAAGTGAACAAGACAGGACCAAATGGCTTCTACAAGTATTGTGGATTCTGTTCCTCTTCTTAGGATTCTTCATGTTAGCAACACCATTTAAATCAGAGGTCCTATGATCTGTACATAGCCTTCAGGACATTTGAAACCCATATAAGTGAAAGAAAAATTAGGGGTTTCAGTGTGCATGAAGAGGGGTGGGTAGATCTCTGGAGAAGTCCATAGTTTCCATCATATTTCCAAGGGAGTCTATAGACCACCAAAAAGGTTCAGAACAACTGATTCAAATGCACCTAAAAAGTCAGCTAAACCAACAGGTGCTTGACAGCATCGCTGAGCCAAGGCAGTCAGCTCAACCAGCCAAATATGCCCGAAGAAATTCTGTACCACATTCTCTTCTAAATCCTCTTAAACCATCTGGAAAGTGTATGGTCACTAATGAAGCCAGAGAAAATGACTGGTGGGTCAGGGCATCCCATCTTTACTACTTTAAAGAACAGTATAAATGTTATTGCAATAGTTAGAAGCATTATCTTTATACAGTTGACAGGTTCAGCAGACATTGGACACTTGGGGACTTAGTATCCTACGGTCAGAAGAAGAACAGGTGCCACTTCCTCTACTTTCTCAGTTCTCAGAGGCTAGCCCCACCAGCACCTAGTTAGAAATGCAGAATCTGGGGCCTCACTCCTGGCCTGCTGTATAAGAACCACACCTAACAAGGGCTCCAGACCCCAGATGATCTTTGTGCACCTTAAAGTTTAAGAAACACTGATGCACTTGTATTGATAGGAAATCATGGAAGGAAAAAATGAAAGAAAAAGTGGAAATAGGATTAACAAGAATATCAGCCAATGTCTGGGAAGAGAACCAAAACCGAAAGCTGGCTCTTAGAAAAAATAACAGAATTATTAAACCTGGGCCAAATTAATTTCAAAAGAATAAACCGGAAATTCAACATCCATTCATGACAAAAACTCTGAACAAACTGGGTATAGAGGGTACGTACCTCAACATAGTAAAGGCCATATATGACAAACCCACAGCCAACATCATACTCAATGGCAAAAAGCTGAAAGTTTTTCCTCTAAGATCAGGAACAAGGCAAGGATGTCCACTCTCAACATTTTTATTCAACATAGTACTGGAGGTCCTAACCATGGCTATCAGACAAGATAAAGAGAGAAAAGGCATCCAAATTGGTAAGGAAGAACTTAAACTGTCACTGTTTGCAGATGGCATAATATTATACACAGAAACACTAAAGACTCCACCAAAAAACCATTTGGATTCAGCAAAGTTGAAGGATACAGAATTAATACGCAGAAATCTGTTGCATTCCTATATACTAACAATGAACTAGCAGAAAGAGGAATCAAGAAAACAATTCCATTTACAATTGCATAAAAAAGAATAAAATACCTAGGAATAAACCTAAACAAAGAGGTGAAAGACCTATACTCTGAAAACTGTAAGACACTCAGAAGAGAAATTAACTTAGACACAAATCAATGGAAATCTAGCCCATGTTCATGGATAAGCAGAACTACTATTGTCAAAAAGGCCATCCTGCCCAAAGCAATTTACAAATTCAGTGCAATTCCTCTCAAAATGCCAATGGCATTTTTCAATGAACTAGAGCAAATAATATTAAAATTTGGAACCAAAAAAAACCCTGAATAGTAAAAGCAATCCTGAGAAAAAACAAAGCTGGGGGGATTATGTTCCCTGATTTCAAGTTCCACTACAAAGCTACAGTAATCAAAATAGTATGGTACCGGCACAAGAACAGACCCATAGATCAATGGAACAGAATAGATAGACCAGATATAAACCCATACATATACGGTCAATTAATATTTAAAAAAAGGAGCCATGAATACACAATGCGGAAAAGGCAGTCTCTTCAATAATTGGTGTTGGGAAAACTGGACAGCTACATGCAAGAGAATGAAACTGGATTATTGTCTAACTCCATATACAAAAGTAAACTCAAAATGGATCAAAGACTTGAATAAGACATGAAACCATACAACTCTGAGAAGAAAACATTGGCAAATATCTCTTAAACATAAGCATGAGCAATTTTTTTCTGGACACATCTCCATAGGCAAAGTAAATAAAATCAAAAGTGAACAAGTAGGACTACATCAAACTAAGAGGCTTCTGTACAGCAAAGGACACCATCAGCAGAACAAAAAGGCAACCTACAGTATGGGAGAGTATATTCATAAATGATTTGTCATATAAAGGGTTAACCAAAATATAAAGAACTCACATGCCTCAAAACAAACAAAAACAAACAAACAAACAAACACACCCAAATAAAAAATGGGCAGAGGACCTGAACAGACACTTTTCCAGAGAAGAAATACAGATGGCCAACAGGCACATGAAAAAATGCTCCACATCACTTATCACCAGGGAAATGTAAATTAAACCCACAGTGAGATATCACCTCACACCATTAAAATGGCTACTATCCAAAAGACAAGAAATAACAAGTGTTGGCAAGATGTGGAGAAAAGGTAACCCTTCTACACTGTTGTTGGGAATGTGAATTGGTGCAGCCACTGTGGAAAGCAGTATGGGGGTTCCTCAAAAAACTAAAAATAGAAATACCGTATGACCCAGTAACTCCACTTCTAGGAATTTGCCCAAAGAAAACAAAACCCTGATTCAAAAAGACATATGCATCTCTATGTTTATTGGCACATTATTTACAATAGCCAAGTTTGGAAGCAACCTAAGTGTCCATCAATAGATGAATGGATAAAGAAGTTGTGCTACTATACACACAATGGAATATTATTCAGCCATAAAACAAACGAAAAAGAAATCCTGCCACTTGTGACAACATGGATGGACCTAAAGGGTATTAAGCTCAGTGAAATTAGCCAGGTGGAGAAAGACATATGATTTCACTTATTTTTAGAATATAAAAACAAAACCAAACAAAATGAGCAAAACAGCAGTAGACTCACAGACACTGAGAAATGACTAGTGGTTCATGGGGAAAGGGTTGGGGGAGTGAGGAGGGTAAAGAGGCACAAAATTCTCAGTCACAATGTAAGTTGGTCTTGGGGATGGTAGTACAGCATTGAGAATACAGTCAATGATTCTGTAACATCTTCCTATGTTGACAGAAGTGATCACACTAGTAGGGGTGAGGATCTAATAATATGGGTAACTGTTGAACCACTGTATTGTATACTTGAAACCAATATAAGATTGTATATCAACAATACTTCAGTTTTTAAAAAAAGAATAAATTGGAAAAGTTAGAAAAGGAATATAAAGACCCAATAAATAAGCCACTGACACACTGTTCAAGGGATTTTATGTGGAATCTTAAGCTAATAACTGAAAAACAAAGTTAACAAGATGACACTTACCCATTTATAAGACACCCAATTCAAAGCAAAAGGAAAGACAGTTAAATTGATCAAAAACAGAAGATGAATTAGAAAAAGGCAAACAACCAGGGAAAAGCACCTGGGCTTAATGGGTTCCTTGGGAAATCCTTCTGTAATGTGTAAACATTTTTTGATCACTTAAACATACAAATAGAACATTCATACTTTCCTTTTTACAAATTAAAGCAGGCAATTTAGGGCTGAGGCCTTTCTAAATACCACCCCAGGCCCCAGAGGGCACCTCTGAGACAAGGCTTGTACACATCTCTGAGGCCTGTTTTTGATTCCACAAAAAACATAACACTGTCGAAAATATGATACCCTTTTCTTTTTCAAAAATGGCATCACATTGTAAATATTCTACAACTTGCTTTTTGCACTCAACATTACATTTCTGAGATCTATTCTTGTTATCAGGTATCAATCTAATATATTCCTTTTCACTACTCCTGCTGTGGAAAGGAGTCCCACAGCAAGAAATATCTTTTATATTGTGACCAACCCAGTTCACACTTGTTAATAAGCAAAACTGAAACAAAAATCTCACCAGATATTTACCCACATTGTGTGCAATGCACTCTATTATTTCTATTATTTGTTTCACACTGTGTCATAACCCACCAAGTTGACTTACTAACCCACTAATGGTATAAACAGTCCAGTTTTATTTAGCCCTTACTCAATAAATATTTAATTTATCTATCCTATGATGGATATTTACATTGTTGTCTCCAATTTTCTAATGTTCAATCAACATTAAATATGTGATTAGAACATTAGAAACGTATGTGAACGTTTCTCTAGGGCAGAACCAATGGGTCCTAAGATATGTGTATTTATAATTTAGATAAACACAAATTGCCTTCCACAGCAATTGTGTCCATTTACTCTCACCAGCAATGTATAAAAGTACCTTTTTTTCTCTAAACCCTCACCAACTCAGTATATCATCAAATGTTTTGATTTTTCCAACCTGATAAGTTAAAATGCCATTTTACTGTAGTTAGGATTCACATGTTTTATTATAAGAGAGTCTGTGCATCTTTTCTTTTTAAGGAATCATTTACCCTTCTTTTCCTGTGAATTTCTGTTCCTGTCCTTTGCCTATTCTTCAATTAAGTCAATGATTTTTCTTTGTTTCTAAGAGCTCTTTGCATATTAAGAAAATCAGCTCTTTTTATCATATACGTTGCAAATACTTTTTTCTCAGATTATCAACTATCTTTTGACCTTTTGTATGGTATTTTTTTTCATGTTTGAGTTCTCATTTTTATGTTGTCAAATTTATCCATTTTTGATTTTATGTATTCTGGGATTTATGTCAAGCTTGGGAAGATCTCTCTACTCTAATACTGTAGAAAAATTCTACTAGTGCTTTTGTATTTTCATTCTTTACTAAATCTCTGATAGACTTACTTTATTCTAAGCACAAAGTATGGATCCTGCTTTCTGTGCCCCTTCCCCCACCAGAGGCGGCAGTTAATTGTGAAGATACTATCTTTCTCCTAAATCTGAAATTCTGCCTTTATCATAAATTACACGCATATACACACACATACCCCTATTTAAATTTCAGGACTCTATTTTGTCCCATTGCTTCTTCAGTCCACTCAGTACCAAATTATCTTAATTATTGTAGCTTTTTAAATGTTTAATATTTGTTAGAGCTAGGCCCTCCTCTCTTTTTCTCTTTCATATTTTCACGCATGTTAATTTTTCCATATGAACTTAGAAACGCTTTTCCACTACCAAAATAATCCTATTGGTGATTTTATTGTGATCACATTCAAATGTACAGAAGTAGTGATATTTTTATAACAGACCCTAGCCAGAGTTATCTTTCTATTTAAGTCTTTTATGCCCTTTTGTAGCATTGTATATTGCTGCAATGTTGGATATTTTGTGGAAGAGCTATTGGTTTTTTGTGCATTAATTATGCACCCAACTGCCTTACTGAATTCTCTAATTATTTGTCTTTAGTTTTGCATCCTTCTCCTAGTTTTCATATCTCTTATTTCCTTCTCTTATCCAGTTATACCAGCTTGTCCCTCTAAAACAAGGTTATATACTTATGGTACTTAATCTTGATTTTAATGGGAAAGCATCTAGTTTTCAACATTTCAATGTTAAGCAAAATTTGGCTACCAGCCTGACAAAGACATATTTTCTCACAATGAGGAGGTATCTAATTATTCCTACAGTGTGGGTTTTTATTAGAAACAGATGCTTAATTTTTCATGAACCTTTTTCAGCATCTTATTTTCTCCTTCGACTCTTTAATATGGTGAATTTTATTAATAGAAATCCTAAAATTAACCCATCCTTGCATTCCTGTGGTGAAACCCACGTGCCCATAGAGTTCATTCAATGGGCTGCTGGATTCCATTTGCTAATTATGTCATGAGGATACTGCATCAATATTCAAAACAGACGATTTCACAGTCTTGTGTGTGCATATACTGTCCTTTGGTCACATTTTGTAACACTAGTTTCATAAAAAGAATTTAAGAATTCCTTCTTTCTTTGCTCTAGAACAATTTAAATAGCATTAGAATCACCTGTACCTCAAATATTTGAAAAAATTTACCTGTGAAAACATCTGGTCCTACAACTATTTTAAGGAATAGCTCTTAGATAACTGTCTCAATTTCTTCTTTGGTAATTGGTCTGTTTAAATTTTGTTCTATTCTGGTGTCGGGTTTTGTTTTCTTTTTAAAGAACACATACTCTCATATTACATAAACTCTGCCTAAACATAGGAGAAGATCCTACCAGCATCACTGTAAAAAGTAAACACAGCCTCCACCCCAGACCTTCCCCTTACCAGGACAATGCCCAAACCAGCCTGGTTCCTAATTTCTGAACCTGTCCTCCTCTCTCCTCATTAGGGCTTCATCTTTCTCACCACCAGAATCCCATAAAGAGACAATGGACAGGTTTGCAATAAACCAGAACCTCACTGGCACTCCTCCCCCACCTCCAGAAAGAGCAGGGAAAGACTGTAGACAAAAGGCCCAATTCCTCCACTCCCATCACCAGAGTCCCTTCCAATCTCTTCTGGGCTTCTTTTCAGGGCCCTTGCCAACCTCTACCCTGTTTTTGAAGCCAGCACCTCACCTCACCCAATTCACACCAAATCCTTGGCCTCGTGATGGACAGCATCAGGGAATCCCCAGGTGCTCATTCATCAGGCATCTTACCTGCCATACAGGGATCCTGGCCTCAGAAATATGGTATCTGAGCCAGGGGTTATGACCGCCCTCAAGTAACAAGGCCGCAAGCAGCAGCCCAAAATAACCAGGTACGAAGTACTGCAGCAGAGCAAACCAGGAGTGCAGAGAACAGAGGAGTCATTGGGCCACCAGGAAGGCCAGTGGGAAAGGCACTTCAAGCAAGGGACCCAAAGCCAGGCTGCAGGAGGATCAGCCCAGTGCCTGATGGTATTCGGTGGGAAGCTGCCTGGCCAGGGAAGGGGACAGATAAGTTGGGCCCCAAGGGCCTGGGAGCCCCCGCAAGAGGTTTGTACATGACACAGCAGACAACGGGAGCCACTGCGTGCTCCTGTGCAGGGGAGTAACAGGAACAAAGTGCTGTTTTGGTCACACTCCCCACGTTCTATGATGCCAGACTTGCATTCAAGGAAATGACTAGCTGTGCCAAGAACTCGGTGAGCTGGGAGGGGGGCTGTAAACCACAACCCTCTCCTGATGCCACTTGCGTGCACACACACACGTCCAGGTTCTAATTAAAGACGCCAGGCTGGAACCATGCCGTGGCGCTAGGGTTTAAAAAGTTTATTGACTACACAATAAAAACCACATTGCCACAACACTCTAACCTCAGGGGGCATCTGTGCTAGCCCAGGGCTTCTCAAACGTCAAAGTGCACCCATCGTATTAAAAGTGCAGATCCTTAAAAAAAAAAAATTGCAGATCCTGATTCTGCAACTCTTGGTTCTGCCTTTGTATCTAAGACGCTCCTGTGTGATGCAGGATGTCAGTGATCCAGGGACCATGCTTTGGGTAGCAAAGGATTAGATGAACAGAGGCTCTAGTGAGCTACCAGTCAGCAGATTATGGGCATTAATCAGGGGCAGAGAGAAAACTGAAGGCTGACTGGGTCTACAGCAGAGCACCCAAACTTATCAACTCATTTTCTATTCGAAAAATTCACCATGAGGTTTCGGTAACAGGCAGGGTTCCCTCAAAGCCATTAGTACATGGGAGCCACCCCTGCATTTCACAACTACCACCTAATTACTCTCCCCATAACCTTCCACAGCAGCCCTAAGCCAGCTCTTTCAAGGGCTAATGTCACTAATCAAGTCATAAAGCCTTAAAGCACCATATTATTAGCCTTGATAACAGAGTGAAAAACAAACCAAACAACAATTGCCTTTCCTCCCAGCTGAGGCCATCAGTCAGGCTAACATGTGCATTACATCCCGAGTGAAAGGAAAATGCCATCTAACCAGTGTAAATCTCCTATCCAGGATGGGCCATGCAAGAAATTTATCAGCTTTTGTATGACCCTGAGAAGATTCTGGAAACCAGTCACAATCTGCCACAATCCTAGCCACTTCTTTAATGGACCTGTTTCCTTGAGAAACTTGGTAGCCTGGGAGAACCTTCTGCTTCTCTTCACTCCTCCTGCTGACTCTCTCCCCGTCATGATGCCTACTTAGGCACAGAGTGACCCACTTCAAATTGACCCCATCACAAACCACAGACTTCCCCAACATTGCTCAGTTCTGAAATCTGATGGCCTGTGTTTCAAGCTGCATGCCTGTGCTGCTTGACGATGAGGTGGGTGGGTGACCAACAGAGCAACAGTCACAGAGACTGTTGTTCAAAGATAGTCCTGGACCCACCTCCACGTGCCCCACA
Source organism: Smutsia gigantea (assembly GCA_032199065.1). Classification (NCBI taxonomy): domain Eukaryota; kingdom Metazoa; phylum Chordata; class Mammalia; order Pholidota; family Manidae; genus Smutsia; species Smutsia gigantea. The sequence continues at coordinate 11,142 of JAVSCE010013610.1, read as the reverse complement.
AACTACATACACACAGACACACACACAACCAATGAATGCAATTAATTCCATCCAATGAATCAGGTGTCTAAAGGGTGCAGAACCTCAGCACTTTTTATACACTATAGGGATTCAAAAAACAATCCCTGAATTTGAGGAGTTGGTTAAAAAAGAGATACAGCACCCCATGCTCAGGCAGCAATCATACATTAAGTTCCCTAATGGCTAGCACCTACCAATCTAGAGAATTCCCTATACTTGTGACCTAAAGTTCTACATTACATGGCTAATGACAAGTCCTCTGTAAAAATTAGGCCACTGGCTTTGGAAGGAAATAAGCCTGAGACGTGCTCTGCTGGGGTGAGTACTCCTGCCATGAGTTGACTAAGCAATAGGAGAGGACCAAGAATGAATCTGTCCCCAAGTGGCTATGGGCAAGTGACTCACCCAATATTACACAATGAGTTTTAAAGAATTCGGGTCCCTCAACTCCCAGATCAAGGTTCTTTCAATTAAGTTACGCTCCCCTCACTTCTGCTTTGGAACTCCCCTATGAAATTAGAACTAAAAAGTTGGCCACTTCTCTGCTCTTTATCACCCACCAACCTCAACCAACCTTTTGGTCCCCCTTTCTTTTGGGGAAGTAATATAACTCAACTCATGTGGGAGCTGGTCCAGTTCTGCTCTCCATGAGGTGGGTCAAGGGCAAAGCAAAGTCACATCCCCTCTTTATGACTTAAGTTTCTTCTTCTCTGAAATGAAGCAGTTAGTGGAAATGACTTCTAAGGTCCTTTCCAGCTTTAAATAGAATCAATGGAAGCTTTATGTGGCATTTGGGAAGGAACAGGGCTCCCCAAGCCATGGCCCTTGCATCATCCTACTCTGTGTGGGGAGGATGGGCTGGTCCAGGCAACTGGTAAGAAGCTGCAGTTCACAAAGAACCTGTCCACCAATGACCTGCTATGGGCCACACAAGGCTTCTCTAGCCCACAGAAGAGGAACGACCAGCTGCCAGCTGTCTTCGCAAACTTGTCAGGAAGAATTTCTAATTAAACTTTTCTGTTGCATTGCAGTATTATTTTCTTCTTAATGACTTTTTTAAATTATAAAATTGATTTTTGGTCATTACAGAAAACCAGAAAACATTTTTAAATCATAAAATAAATGCATTTATTAAAGAAAAATCAGAAAACTTGTTAAAAGAAAATACTATCCTGTAAACAATCTAAATCTATTTGTTAATTAAATCTCATTCCAATCGAAAATCAAAGAAACCCAAGAGTTGGAGCTGATCTGAAGAGAGGTGCAGGCTGCCTCCTGGGCCATGCCACACAATGTCAGGGGGAATAATCAGGGATCCATAGTAATGGTTTAGTCCAATCCCCCTATCTCCACTGTCCCTGGCAGGTGGCCTCCAAGCCTCTGATCAATTACTTCCCACTTTTCATCCCTTTTCCAAGCAGTCTGAACCATTTGGGGAAGGTCCATCAACCTGCAGGAGAAGGTAGTCATCATATGCACAGGTGTGTGAGAGACCTGGACTTGGGTTCAATACCAGACTCAGCCTCTGACATGCTCCATGCCCCTGGGAATGTCACTTAGCCTCTTTGAATGTGAATTTCCTAATCTCTAAGATAGTAATGATAATATCTGCTTGAAAGCACTTAACAAAGTACCTAGCAAGGTATAAGTACTCAATAAACAGTAAGTATTATTATTAAACGATAGCTCATGACAATGGTTTTCAAACTTTTTCCACCTTACCCTTATGAAGAAAGTATCCTTTGTTATGACTCAGTACATAAAATATCTATATACTCATATCAGCATATAAAACTGAACAACTACTTTCAAGAAACATAGCTGCCCCATACACACCTGATTCACTGAAGATTTGCTTCCTATTCTATTGTTTCCTTTCTATTCCATTTCATTTTTTTAAATTTCTGGTCGTGGCCACTTCATTGATTACACAACTCATAATGGTCTGCAAATTGCAGTTTAAAAAACACTGACTTATACTAAGACCAAATCAATACTTCCTCTGGTGGCTTCTACCTTTTGATTCTAGCTTCACCCTTTGGACCACAGAGAACAACTTGGCTCCGTCTTCCATGTGTTCACCTCTCAAGCATGTGAAGCATTCCCTGTTGTCTCAAGCAGTGACCGTATGTGATCTGGCTTTCCAATCCTGCTTCGTCCACATCCCCTCCTCTGGACTCCCTTCTTCTCCACAGGTTTCTCCTTAGATCACTGCTGTCTGGGGGTGCCAAGCTCACTTAGCAGGTGCTCTGCTCCTCTGGTGGCTTCTATGTGGCCTCAGGTGACACAAGCATCTTTTTGAACTTTCCCACCAGATGTCCTATTCATCCCTACAGGAATGCGCTGAGGTTCCTTCCAGCGCCTCCCAGCTCCTCTCTGGTTCTTTCAAACAAAGGTGTTCCCTCCACCTTCTACTCTGTCTTTCCACAAATGAGATAAGGATGCCTCATGGCCCATCAACAAGAAGAGAGAAAGTGAGGAAGAGTTTCAATGCACATATTTGAGGCCGAATCTACAACCAGTGTTCCCTTCCTACTCATTTCTGAACTAGCTCTGCCTGCTAAACCTGGAACCAAACCGAGAAGGCCTCAACACCCAGCCACATCTGCCCCTTCATGGTGAAAGCGGCCCTGTGACAAGGAATCTCACAGCTGGCTGCAAACCCAGCCCTTCTGAGCTGAGATCTCCCAGCACCACCTTGCATGGGCAGGAAACGATTGACATCAGATACAGCCACAGTTTCCCATATCCTATCTGCGTTTGTGGCCATCAAAAAATGCGTTCGTGGTAATAAAAAAAATAAAATGCACACACAGGCACCTAGTGTCACTACTCTGATGGATAACATTTTGTAATTGGGGTTTAAAAAGTTTCCAAAGCAATACCAAAAGAGTCTACTCTAGAATGTGTCTAATAGGCTGGCACCTCCTCACTCCCATCTCTGTCACTGCACTCAAGGACAGTGTGGCAAACACATTCAAGAGTCTCCCCACAGGAGGAACTTTCAGGAATCCACCATCCAACATTTATGGTTTTATTAGATACATCTGCATTCCTAAACAATGTATTTTAAAATTCTGTTGGCTTAAAATGTGTTCAAAAGGTGTCATGGTGTACAGAGCACACAGGGGCTTGCTTTTAGCATTCAACCTTAGATTTCTAAGAGTCATTCATATCGTTGCATGTAGATGTTCATTTACGTCACTACTGTATAACAGCCCATCGTGTGACCACCATTTATTTACCCATTCTCCAGCTGATGAGCATTTGGTTTCCAGTTTTTTGCTGTTATCAACAGTGCTGCTAGGTGTATCTCCTGGTGCTCATATGAATGAGTTTCTCATGATTACCGTACACCTAGGAGCAGAAATCCCAGGTCACGCAGTGTGCGCACAAACAACTTTACAAGACAACATCAACCTGTTTTTCAAAGTGCTTGCATCCGTTTACACCTCGGCCAGCAGTAGGGGAGAGGCCACAGTCATATCTATGCTCTCCACTGCTCACTGCTGCACACCATCTTAATTTTTGACAGTCCACTGGGGATGAAATGGAATCTCGGTGTAAGCTGTATTCCCTGATTACTAATGAAATTGTCTCTCAAAAAAAAAGAGAGATCCTCTCCCAACCTAATGTCCTGTTCTTTTCTTTCACAGCTCCTATCACAGCCTATAATTAACCATGTGTGGAATTACTTGATTAAAGCCCATCGCCATACCTGTTGCCTTCACCATTGCACTCTGCACACAGGCACAAAGTAGGGCCTTTGTGTCCATGCTGAATGAATGAATGCAAGGACAGCTGCGTAAATGAGACTTATCCAGTTAGTCTTCAGGTGCTGATCTGGTTTCATTAAAAGTCTGGGCTCCCGAGTCTAGGTCTGACCTCCATAAGGGGGGGTGAGTAGGAGTGAGGAGGTGGTACCTGCAAACCTGGACAGAGGGAAGGAAACGTCCACGGAGGGCAGTCAAGTTGTGCTGGTTCAGGGCAATTCACTGTGACTCTATAACCATAGCAGTAAAGCAACGTAAATGCTGCGAACTGTGGGTCTAACACGGGCCACACACTTCATGCCCAACAGTAACAGCTATTATTTACACATCACGCTTACTATACACCAAGCACCATGTTACATGTTTACTGGTATTCATCTGATCGTCACAACATCTCTATGGAATGGATATGACAGCCCTATTTTATAGCAAAGAAAACTGAGCCTCGGGGAGTCTAAGGATGTCCCCCATCACAGCACACAAGAGGCAAACCCACTCAGGGTCAAATCAAAGTCACTCTGGCCCCAGAAGCCATGGCGTTTCCACAGACCTGCTACCAGCCTTCCCCTTGGTTTTTTTTTAATATAATTTATTTTGGTATCATTAATCTACAATTACATGTGCAGTATTATGGTTATTAAACTACCCCTTCATCAGGTCCCCCCCACCAACCCCATTACAGTCACTGTCCATCAGCGTAGTGAGATGCTATAGAATCACTACTTGACTTCTCTGAGTTGTACAGCCCTCCCCGTGCCCCCCAACATTATGTCTGCTAATCGTAATGCCCCTTTTTCCCTCTTATACCTCCCATCCCACCCATCATCCCCAGTCCCTTTCCCTTTGGTAACTGTTAGTCCGTTCTTGGGTTCTGTGAGTCTGCTGCTGTTTTGTTCCTTCAGTATTTTTTCTTTGTTCTTATACTCCACATATGAGTGAAATCATTTGATACTTGTCTTTTTCGGCTTCGCTTATTTCACTCAGCACAATACCCTCTAGCTCCATCCATGTTGTTGCAAATGGTAGGATTTGTTTTCTTCTTATGGCTGAATAATATTCCATTGTGTATATGTACCACTACTTCTTTATCCATTCATCTACTGATGGACACTTAGGTTGCTTCCATTTCTTGGCTATTGTAAACAGTGCTGCGATAAACATAGGGGTGCATATGCCTTTCTCAAACTGGGCTGCTGCATTCTTAGGGTAAATTCCTAGGAGTGGAATTCCTGGGTCAAATGGTATTTCTATTTTGAGTTTTTTGAGGAACCTCCATACTGCTTTCCACAATGGTTGAACTAATTTGCATTCCCACCAGCAGTGTAGGAGGGTTCCCTTTTCTCCACATCCTCGCCAACATTTGTTGTTGTTTGTGTTTTGGATGTTGGCCATCCTCACTGGTGTGAGGTGATATCTCATTGTGGTTTTAATCTGCATTTCTCTGATGATTAGCAATGTGGAGCATCTTTTCATGTGCCTGTTGGCCATCTGAATTTCTTCTTTGGAGAAGTGTCTATTCATGTCCTCTGCCCATTTCTTAATTGGATTAGTTGCTTTTTGTTTGTTGAGGTGCATGAGTTCTTTATATATTTTGGATGTCAACCCCTTATCGGATACGTCATTTATGAATATATTCTCCCATACTGTAGGAAGTCTTTTTGTTCTACTGATGGTGTCCTTTGCTGTACAGAAGCTTTTCAACTTCATATAGTCCCACTTGTTCATTTTTGCTTTTGTTTCCCTTGCCCGGGGAGATATGTTCATGAAGAAGTTGCTCATGTTTATGTCCAAGAGATTTTTGCCTATGTTTTTTTCTAAGAGTTTTATGGTTTCATGACTTACATTCAGGTCTTTGATCCATTTTGAGTTTACTTTTGTGTATGGGGTTAGACAGTAGTCCAGTTTCATTCTCTTACATGTAGCTGTCCAGTTTTTCCAACACCAGCTGCTGAAGAGGCTGTCATCTCCCCATTGTATATCCAAGGCACTTTTATCAAATATTAATTGACTGTATATGTTTGGGTTAATGTTTGGATTTTCTATTCTGTTCCACTGGTCTGTGGGTCTGTTTTTGTGCCAATACCAAATTGTCTTGATTACTGTGGCTTTGTAGTAGAGCTTGAAGTCAGGGAGTGTAATTCCCCCTGTTTTATTCCTCCTTCTCAGGATTGCTTTGGCTATTCGGGGTCTTTTGTGGTTCCATATGAATTTTAGAATTATTTGTTCCAGTTCATTGAAGAAAGCTGTTGGTAGTTTGATAGGGATTGCATTGAATCTGTAGATTGCTTTAGGTAGTATAGCCATTTTGACAATATTTATTCTTCCTAGCCAAGAGCATGGGATGCATTTCCATTTGTTAGTGTCCTCTTTAATTTCTCTTAGGAGTGTCTTGTAGTTTTCAGAGTACAGGTCTTTCACTTCCTTCGTTAGGTTTATTCCTAGGTATTTTATTCTTTTTGATGCAATTGTGAATGGAATCTGTTTTTCTGATTTCTCTTTCTGTTAGTTCATCATTAGTGTAAAGCACACAAACTTCCACAACATCCTATCCTAAATCCTTGCTGAATTCAGATATTAGTCCTACTAGTTTTGCAGTGGAGTCTTTAGGGTTTGTTATGTACTCTGTCATTTCATCTACAAGTAGTGACAATTTGACTTCTTTCTTTACCAATCAGGATGCCTTGTATTTCTTTGTTTTGTCTGATTGCCGTGGCTAGGACCTCCAGTACTATGTTGAATAACAGTGGAGAGAGTGGGCATCCCTGTCATGTTCCCGATCTTAGATGAAAAGCTTTCAGCTTCTCGCTGTTAAGTATGATGTTAGCTGTGGGTTTGTCATATATGGCCTTTTTGATGTTGAGGTACTTGCCAAGGTCTATACCCATTTTGTTGAGAGTTTTAATCAGGAATGGATGCTGAATTTTGTCAAATGCTTTTTCAGCATCTATGGAGATGATCATGTGGTTTTTGTTCTTTTGTTGATGTGGTGGATGATGTTGATGGATTTTCGAATGTTGTACCATCCTTGCATCCCTGGGATGAATCCCACTTGATCATGGTGTATGATCCTCTTGATGTATTTTTGAATTCGGTTTGCTATTATTTTGTTGAGTATTTTTGCATCTACGTTCATCAGGGATATTGGTCTGTAATTTTCTTTTTTGGTGAGGTCTTTTCCAGGTTTTGGTATTAGAAGGATGTTGAAAGTATTCCTCCTCTTCTATTTTTTGGAAAACTTTAAGGGAGAATCGGTGTTATTTCTTTTCTGTGTCTGCGGTAGAATTCAGAGGTGAATCCATCAGGCCCAGGGGTTTTGTTCTTGGGTAGTTTTTTGATTACCGATTCAATTTTGTTGCTGGTGATTGGTCTGTTTAGTTTTTCTGTTTCTTGCTTGGTCAGTCTTGAAGGTTGTATTTTTCTAAGAAGTTGTCCATTTCTTCTAGGTTTTCCAGCTTGTTAGCATATAGATTCTCATAATATTCTCTTATGATTCTTTGTATTTCTGTGGGGTCCGTCGTGATTTTTCCTTTCTCATTGCTGATTGTGTTTATGTGTGTAGATTCTCTTTTTCTCTTAATGAGTCTGGCTAGGGGTTTATCTATTTTGTTTATTTTTCAAAGAACCAGCTCTTGGTTTCATTGATTTTTTTCTATTGTTTTATTCTTCTCAATTTTATTTATTTCTTCTCTAATCTTTATTATGTCCTCCTTCTGGTGACTTTGGGCCTCATTTGTTCTTCTTTTTCCAATTTCAGTAATTGTGTCTTTAGACTATTCATTTGGGAATGTTCTTCCTTCTTTAAATAGGCCTGGATTGCAATATACTTTCCTCTTAGAACTGCCTTGCTGCGTCCCACAGAAGTTGTGGCTTTGTGTTGTTGTTGTCATTAGTCTCCATATATTCTTTGATTTCTGTTTTGACTTGGTTGTTAACCCATTGATTAATTAGGAGAGTGTTGTTAAGTCTCCATGTATTTGTGAGCTTTTTTGATTTCTTTCTAAAATTTATTTCTAGTTTTATACCTTGGTGATCTGAGAAGTTGCTTGGTAGGATTTCAATATTTTGAAATTACTGAGGTTCTTTTTGTGGCCTAGTATGTGGTCTATTCTGGAAAATGTTCCATGTGCACTTGAGAAGAATGTGTATCCTGTTGCTATTGGGTGTAGAGTTCTGTAGATGTCTGTTAGGTCCATCTGTTCTAGTGTGTTGTTCAGTGCCTCTGTGTCTTTACTTATTTTCTGTCTGGTTGATCTGTCCTCTGGAGTGAGTGGTGTGTTGAAATCTCCTAAGATGAATGCATTGCTGTCTATTTCCTCCTTTAATTCTGTTAGTATTTGTCTCACATATGCTGGCGCTCCTGTGTTGGGTGTATATATATTTATAATGGTTATATCTTCTTGTTGGACTGACCCCTTTATCATTATGTAATGTCCTTCTTTATCTTTTGCTACTTTCTTCGTTTGGAAGTCTATTTTCTCTGATACAAGTACTGAAACACCTGCTTTTTTCTCTTTGTTGTTTGCATGAAATATCTTTTTCCATCCCTTCACTTTTAGTCTGTGTAGATCTTTGGATTTGAGGTGAGTTTCTTGTAGGCAGCATATAGATGGGTCTTGCTTTTTTATCCATTCTGTTACTCTGTGTCTTTTGATTGGTGCATTCAGTCCATTTACATTTAGGGTGATTATTGATAGGTATGTACTTATTGCCATTGCTGGCTTTAGATTCGTGGTTACCAAAGGTTCAGGGGTTGCTTCTTAACTATCTAACAATCTAACTTAACTTTCTTGTTAAGTTATTGTAAACACAGTCTGATGTTTCCTTATTTCTCTCCCTTCTTATTTTTCCTCCTCCATTCTTTATATACTAGGTGTTTTATTCTTTGCCTTTAGTTAGTATTTGGATGGTCTGCTTTCTTTGCTATGATTTTTTTTCCTCTGGTGACATCTTTTTAGCCTTAGGTGTGCTTCCATCTAGAGCAGTCCATTTAAGATATCCTGTAGTGGTGGTTTATGAGAGGCAAACTCTCTCAACTTTTGTTTATCTGGAAATTGCTTAATCCCTCCATCATATTTAAATGATAATCGTGCTGGATACAATATTCTTGGTTTGAGGCCCTTCTGTTTCATAACGTTAAATATATCATGCCATTCTCTTCTGGCCTGTAAGGTTTCTGTTGAGTAGTCTGATGATAGTCTGATGGGTTTTCCTTTGTAGGTGATCTTTTTTCTCTCTCTAGCTGCCTTTAATACCCTGTCTTTATCTTTGATCTTTGCCATCTTAATTATTATGTGTCTTGGTGTTGTCTTCCTTGGGTCCCTTGTGTTGGGAGATCTATGAGCTTCGGTGGACTGCGAGACTACTTCCTTCCCCAGCGAGGGAAAGTTTTCAGCAATTATTTCTTCAAAGACACTTTCTATCCCTTTTTTCTCTCTTCTTCCTCTGGTACTCCTATAATGTGAATATTGTTCCGTTTGGATTGGTCACACAGTTCTCTTAATATTCTTTCATTCCTAGAAATCCTTTTATCTCTCTCTGCCTCAGCTGCTCTGTACTCCTGTTCTCTATTTTCTATTCCATTAACAGTCTCTTGCATCTCATCCATTCTGCTGTTAAGCCCGTCGATTGCTTGTCTGATTTCTGCATTGTCTTTCCTCAGTTCCCTCACTTCCTCCCTCAGCTCTTGCACATTTCTCTGTAGGTCCATCAGTATGGTTATGACTTTTATTCTGAATTCTTTTTCAGGGAGGCTGTGCATTTCCATCCCTTCAGACTCCCTCTCTGGGGTTGTCTGGTTGATTTTGGTCTGAACCATATTCCTCTGTCTTTTCATGGCTATAGAATTGGTCACTGATAGTTGCCACGTATGTCAGCTGGGCTCTTTAAGACTTTAAAAAGAGAAGAAAAAAAGAAAGAAAGAAAGAAAGAAAAAAAGGAAAAAAGAAAAAAAACAAAAACAAAACAAAACAAAAAAAACAAAAAAATGCCCACCGGACGTAGATTCTGTGGGAATGCTCTAGGTGGCGCTGTTGCCCCACTATTCCACAGCTGTGACTGTGCCACTCCGCAGGGCCCTTTATCGCTCTGGCAGGGGTGGGAATGAATAGGAGGCTGTTGATCTCAGTGAGAAGTGTTAAGTATGGCTACGCTTCCTCAGTTGCCAGCTAAGGCGTCTGAAACTCCCCAGGACTCCCAGCCTGCTGGGCTGAGTGTGCTGGGGAGATCCGGCTCCTCCACTGTGCTCCTGTCTCTTTAAGACCGCTGAAGAAAGCGCGCGCTTTTTTTTTCCCTTCCCGGGAGCCGGCTGCAAGCACCCTGGCGCGTTCCCCGCTCAGATCCTGCCCCTCTGTCTCTCCAATCTCTGCTGCACTGCACAATGTGGGTCAGCGCTCCCCACTCAGATCACCGGGGCTGGCTACTTCGCGGGGTGTGCTTCCACTGCCTCCCGGCTCTGAATCCTCTCCTCCCGCCGGTGCGCTGGGGTGGGGGAGGGCTCGGGTCCCGCCGGGTCGCGGCTCCGTATCTTACCCGCCTCTTGGGGTGCCGAGTCCTCTCGGGTGTAGCTGCACGCTATGCGCTTTCCTGTGTATTCTCGTCTCTCTTTTAGGAATAGATGTGTTTTCTGTGTTTTCGTAGATAAATATAGTGTTGGGAGGAGATTTCTGCCGCCCTGCTCACACCGCCATCTTCCCAGAAGTTCTGAGCCAGTCAATAGGTTTTTGAAATAATTTGGAAACTGGAAAGAAAGCAGTTACTCTCTAAAGCACAGTTCCTGGCATCGTGGAGCCTATAGTTCCATGAGATTAGGAGAGGGGCACCCACCTCGAACCTGGCCTATCAGGAGAAGTGCACGGAGAAGCGAGAAGACAGACTGAGAGACAAAACTGCACTTACAAGGCATGGGAAGAGTGAAATGGAGCTGGAAAGACAGTAAGATCAGATCATTAAGGACGATGTACATCATGGTAAAGAGGACTTTATTCCGATGACAAGGGAATGATTTTTAAGAGATTTAAGCAAGGAGTGATGTCATCAGGTTTGAATTTTAGCAATTGCCTTAGCTGTCCACATCCCTTATTTTTAGGGCATTACATCAAAAAATACTGATCAACTCTAAATGTTTCATCTCGAAGAATACATACACTATCTCTGTGAATGAATGAATGAATGAAATCTTTTGGAAATATACTTATATCAGGTACATATGGGAAGTTCTAGAACACTTCACCTCTTGGGAATAGATCTTCTCCACATCTTTCTGCTACCCATATCATGAGGGGCATTTTTTTTAGTTTTTATGAAGCGGTTTTGTTATGATTTGTTTTGTTAAACACATTATACATAACTG
>JAVSCE010013609.1:0-31640 GCA_032199065.1 Smutsia gigantea | reverse complement strand
AAGAGCAAGAGGAAAGGAGGTAAATGCAAGATTAAAAATAAAGAATACAGTGATTCCTCGGAAAGGAGAGAAAGTTTATGCAGACTAGTTACTGGCCATAAACAATTTTTATAAGTCTTGTTATAGATGACCACTTAATAACTTCGCTTAAAGGTTGGCAGTTATTAAGAGCACACTGAAGTTCGCAGAGACTAATTACCCAGAAACTATCAAGTTACTGTACACTTATCTTTCAAGATTAGTAACATTCCTGTCATGTTTTAATTTCTTGGTCAGCTCTTCTTAGGAGTCTCTAGAGAAGCACTGAAGGCTCAAAAACTGGTTCTGAACTTATTAGCTGTATCACTTTGTGCAAGTGAACATTAATTTTCTGTACTTGTTTCCTCATTGGTAAAATGGGGATAATAGTATCTATTTTCTAATTTGTTTTGAAGAATAAGTTAATGCATGTGAAGTGTTTAGAACAGTGCTTTGTAGATAGGAGCTGCTACTTAAGTGCTTGTTATTACTCCAAAAGATATATATTTCACTGTTCAGAATCTTGATAGAGCCTTTTAAATAGCATCCAAAGGAACCAATTCCTTGTAAATCACAGATAAACTCCTTAGTTGCTGTTCCTTCAAAACAGTGTTTTGTATTCAAGAAACATTGCACTGGTTTTAAAATGCACTTACAGCACTCAAATGTCCATGTTGGCTTTGTTTTGCCCAGTTCTAAGTTAGTAAACAGTGTTCATTTAAGTCAGGTCCTGAACCTGTCCTTTTTCCCATTACTGTGTTCCATCATTAAGCCAGGCTGGTCCAACAGCTATTAACACTTCCCAGCAGGCCTTCTAGACCCTGGAGGAGCTCAGGCACGGTGTTCTAGGATCCATCACCTTCTGTACCTTAATTTTACCCATAGTGTTTTCTCCCTCAGTCACAAAGTAATTTGAGCACCATTCTGACTTAGGTGTTTCATGTCAAATCACTTATCTCAGAATAACCCAAGAGATGATGGCACCTCCACTTTATTCACGGACTCTCACTGGTGAACAAACTTGCTTATCATAGGGTGTCTTAGTTTGCTAGGGCTACTGTGACAAAATACCACGGACTGGGGGCTTAAACAATGGAAGTTGATTTTCTCACAGTTCTGGAAGCTGGAAGTCCAAGATAAAGGTGTTGACAGGTTTGGTTTCTCCTGAGCCTTTCTCCTTGGCTCGCACACAGCTGCCCTTTCACTGTGTCCTCACATGTGTGCATCCCTGGTGTCAGTCCATTAAGACAAGTCTCGACTGGATTCACTCTCAAGGCCTCACTTTCACTTAATCACTTTTTAAAAGGCCTTATCTCCAAATACAGTCACATTCTAAGGTATTGGGGATTAAACATGAATTTTGGAGGGGCACACACACACAATTCAGCCCATTAACACAGGGTTATTGTATGGCTTCGATGGGATCTTGACTGTCTGCATCTCCAGGAAACTCTCTTTAAGCAAGGTGCAGGAGAGCTTTAGACTAGAGACTGAAAGAGGTCATTTAAGCAGTATTTATGGAATCCTTGCCCAGTGCCAGGAGCGGGGGATATAATAGTCAACAGAACAGTTCTGGGATCCAGTAAGTTTACACTCTACCACAGGGGATGGGGGAGGGGGAGACAAAATTGAACAATTATACTCATCTCCATAAAACATAACTAAGAATACCTGGAGGAAATACAAAAAAAGCACTTTGTCAGGTTTATCCCTAATAGCAACTGGGTCAACTAAACATGGCTATTGTGAACTATCTGTTTGGGTACAGAAATGGTTTTGCTAAAGACCAGTTTTTGATATAGCTTTGTCATAAAGGACTCCTTTATGACAAGGCTACTGGCTCACTTAACCTTTTCAGTGAGTTTGACTCTGGTTTCAGTAGTTCAAATTTTTATCAGTGTGTACAGTTAGACTCATTTATTAATTTAATAGTGGTAAATATTTTGCACAAATCCTCTGATCCTAGCTAAAATAGTCTGACGATTGGTTTCAGGCCCAGTTTACAGATGAAGAAACGTTAAGCTCTGCGCAGAAATGTTACGTGAGCAATGCTAAACACTGGAACGTGGTCTGGAGCTGAGGCCTTGGGCTGTCTGGTTTCTTGTCTTTTCAGACTTACAAGCAGTGGAATCCTAAACTTTAGATGCCTAACAAAACTAACCTCTATTTCAAGGCTTTAAATTTTACTACTTTGTAGTTACTACAAGCTGTCAAATAGCGTACTTATTAATTTAAAAACACCAACACAACACCTGCCTTTCGGTTGTTTTACGTGTAAAACCATATCGACGGTTTTCACAACTGGTGGCCAGTGGGAAGACGATGATACTGAAACAACGCGTGGAATGTCGCCTCTTCCGCAAGTACACGCTGCGTATCGTTTTAACGTTAAAACGCGACAAAATGCCAGCGTGGATGAAGCGCGAGACTATGACGTAACCTCGACGCTGGACCGCCCCCCCCACTTCCGCGGTGCAACGGCGCAGCCAATAGACGTCACGCGGGGAGGCGAGACTTCCGCCTTGCGCATCGTATTAGACAGAAGCCGAGAGGCCCTGTTTCACTGAGGCGCCCACTCTGGCCGCTTGGCAGTGTGCGCGGTTGTCTTCTGGCTGTTTGTCGCCCCTGCGCTGTCCCCTCACCCCGATAGTGCGTTAAGAGGGTAAACGTTCGGACCAAACGCCTGGGAGGGCCGAGGAGCAATTCCTTCTCCCCGCTGCCGGCCATTCGCTGGCCCTTTTCTCCGGGAGGCAGGCCGCCGCTGGGAAGCGCCGTTCTCGCTGGCTGCTCTTTTCCCTGGACAACCGCGAGCTCTTCATTATTTTCCTCCTTTCCTGAGCGGGAGCAGGGGGAGCGCTTCCCGAGCTCCGGAGCGGACACCGGAATAGAAGGTCCCCGCGCCCGAGCTGCGCCCTGAGGCCACGCCCGCCTCATGGGGGTCCAAGGGCTCTGGAAGCTGCTGGAGTGCTCCGGGCGGCCGGTCAGCGCGGAGACGCTGGAAGGGAAGATCCTGGCCGTGGGTATCCTTACCGCGTCGTCGGGGCTGGGGAGGCGGCGATGGCGGCGGCCTTCTACCCTGCCGGCCGCCCTCGGGGCGCAGAGTGGTGTCGGTAGAGGGATGCTTTCGCCCAGGCGGGCCTTGGAGGCCCCCTCGCCCCGTTTGCCAAGTGTTTCCTTCCCCCCGCTTTGCAGTCATAGCACTTGGGATCAGAGTCCCAGTTCCGTCACTTATCGGCAGTGCTTTTACGTCTCTGTGCTTTAATTCTCTCATGTGGAGAATGGAAGTGATAATAGTATCCACACACAGGGTGGGTATGAAATAAAGGGATTATTCCTATGAAAAAAGGTTAGAATAGTGTCTGGCACCGTTCATATTTTAAGGCTTTGAAAGTATCCTGGCCCGGAAGAGAAAATGAAGTGGGCTTCCTACTGGCTCGAGTCTTGCTCCATTTATGGTAGAGAGAGGAAGGATATTGTGGACACGTGTTTGACCTTAAAAAAAAAAAGTAACTTTTATTATTTTTTGTTACGATATTTGGAGTAGTAAATTTATATGGTACACCGCTGAAATGATTTCAAAAGGTATGCAGTAAATTGTTTTCCTTGCATCCCTTATGATGTTTGGCTGGTTTTGTTTGTGTCTTCGGAATTAAATGTTTTTCTTCATTGTCAAGATATGTGAATGCTGTTTCTGAAATTTTGATCTTTTAATTTGTTAAAGTCTTATTATTCTTTTTTGAGTGTCTGTTCTGTTCCGGAAGCTGGGGCTCCCTTTTACCAGTTCCCTCAACGGGAACCTATGAGCCTAGGAGCTCATGCGCCAGATGGAGAAGAGTCTTGTAAATAATTGCTGTCGGGTGGTAAATGCAGTTTTAGAGTACATGGCAATTTAGTGAAAGTAGCCCCCGACCGAGGAGCCAATATTCTATAGTATAGAGAAAGCTTATGCATAATAGAACATTGATAATTTTAATAAATATAGTGATTATTACATGTTTTTCAATATGAATAATCTTTAAGTACATCTAATGAATTTAGGCTCACTTAAAAGTTTTTATGCAGGATACCTTGTGTGAAGGAAAGGGAAAGTTTTTTTTTTGAACATGTGTACTACTGCTGCCCTCTAGGGATTCCTCAAATCACTGCCTTCTAAAGACCGTCATAGAACTATGTGAATGAAAGCACAATTTTAGTGACAGGAATACTTAAAACTTTAGCAAAGATGTCATTTTTATGTTGCAGCACCTATGAAGAATTAATAAATTTCAAAGTCATTGAAATGACACGTGACGTTCAGCATTCTAATTTTTTAGGAAGTTGTCCAGAGTAAGGAATGTAAAGCATTTCAGTTATATTCTGTTTTTACATGACTCAGAAGCTCTTTTGGGACATGAATTCAGTTCCGTGGATTTATTAGGTATTTCTTAAAGAAGGAATAATTTAAGGAGGACAGCCAAAGATGTTGCAGTTTAAATAACCTCATAATATATGTATATACATATATGTAAAAGAATATTTACTGTTCTATAATTGATTTTGCTTTGTTTCATTTTCATGGGAATTCAAATTCAACCAACCAAAATATATTCAGATATTTTGTTTTGTTAGTGGAGAAATTACCCATGACATACAAGGTTCATAATTTACTCTTGGATCCCTGAAATAAATTTTTTGGTCTTTTTACCATCTGGAGCTGAGTGTCTTATTTGTGTAATCTCAATGTATGTGTCAAATAATAAAGAATTAATAGTTTAACTTTGATCTCTTATGGACTTTAACATTTATAAAATGCATTTAAGTGTGTTAGCAAAATATTATACTCTCTTGAGGCCGTACCTACTAACTGGGATTAATTATATTTTAAGTTACCTAACAATAGGACTAAAGTAATTTATTTTGGTTTCAAAATGTTATTGGTCCTTTGGATCTTAGCTGTACAATGATTTTTGGCTTTGCTGCATATTTAACTTTTACAGCCCTGGGATAAATTTAAAACTGCCTTTTATACATTTACTGAAATTGGACAATTCAAATTACACAAATATTTCAGATCGCCTAATTTTGTACATTTATTCTTTAAGAATTTCTAGCTGGACTCTCAGCCCTAGCTGATAATTGGCACTGCCTGTGATTAATTTTCAAAAAAGACCCATCTCAATCTCTATGATTTAGAATTATTAGGCATATCTATGTTTAGTAATCTATTTCAAAAGCTTATCAGTTCCAAAGGATAGAAGAGTTGAGGATCACTGATTTGAAGTCAGTTTTTCTGATTGCTTTTAAAATTTAAAGTAAAGCTAGGTAAAACTTACTGAATCCTATGTAACAGTGTAGCAATCAGAGGCAAGCCAAGCCAAATATTTGTCCCATACAGTATGGAGCTGAGTCCACACCAAATCCTACTTCCAAGATGGATCCTCTCTCTGACCACTTCTGGTCTCCATCACCATCTGCTTTCACTTGGGCTTGTGTAACTAGGTTTAGAACTGGTTTCTGTATAGCGTATTGCTCACATGTCCTCTTAGGTGGTCCCTAAGTAATGTCCTAGACACTGTACCCACACGACGACTGTTGCTCCCCTGCTGTGCCCCTGCTGCAGTGGCGTTAGATGGAAGCCTGCTTCTGTCCTAGGGCATTTGAATTTGCTGTGCCTCTTGCCTCACTGTTTAATACCTTGCTGCTTCAGTTCATTCAGCTCTCCATTACTTCTTCAGTTAGGCTTTCCGTAACTAAAGAACCCCTGACCCGAAATCACTCTGTTGTCCTTTTACTTTGCTCTATTTACTTTTTTCTTAGCACTTTCCAACAACCTAATGGATTATATGTCTATTACTTGATTTTTAAAAAAATTGCCATCCTTTTCATTAGAATGCAGTCTTTCTTGGGGATGGAGACTGTATCTGTTTTGTTCAGGTCTGTGGTTTGTTCTATATCAAGATCTTGGTATCTTGGGTATGCCTGACCCAGAGTAGCACTCAAATATAGGGATGAATATAATAACAGCTTGCTTTTCATTAGTTATTTTCTTACATAGTGTTTATTTAATTGTTGATAGGCCTAATTTTTTATAGGAGTTAAGTTAGGTAATGTAATTCATTTAAAGATTTAACTTCAGCTCATGTAATTGCAGGTATTTGTTGCCTCCTATGTGCCCTGGGAAAAGGAGAGCAGTGCACAAAAATGTGGTCTAGATGAGTCATGGGTCTGGTTTTTTCCTCTACAAGACTGTAAACCCCATAAGGACAAATCCTTCGTTTTGTTCAGTGCTATATTCGCCGTGGGATTTCTGCCACATAATAAGCAATATGTTTTTGAATAGGAGTGAATAACTGGAGGTCTTTTTCTGGGCTGAGCAAGTGACCTACAGACTGAGACCTAAGAGTAGGAGATAACTAGGCTAGGAGAGGAAGACACTCAGGTGGATGAAGGAGCATGTGAGAAGACCCTGGGGCAGGTAGGGTTTGAGAAATGACCAGTAGCTTGAATTGAGAGGAAAAATGAACAGAGGCCAGATCATTCTGGGCTTCATAGGCCATGGGAGGAAGTTCTGGAAGGCAATGGGAAGCCTTCAGAGGCTTTTCACTAAAAATATGTTGGTGAAACCTAATACATACTTTCAAGATAGATGAAAAGGTAGAATTGATAGAATCTGGTCATGGTTGGATGAGGAGAGTACATGGGATGTCACTGAGTTCTGGGTGAATGAAAAGGGGGCGTGAGCAGCCCCCTGGGAAAGACGGAATTCAGTTTTGATGATGTTAAGTTTGAAATGTCTGTGAGGTATAAGGTAGAGAGGTCAATGAAGCCACGCAGTCTGGGGGTCAGGAGGGAGCCCTGGGGCAGGGCATGTGGTGGAGTAGGGATGTCGAGGTAGCGTGGGTAGCTAGCGCAGGCGAGAGCAAACGAGAGGGCCTGAGAGCCATCGCTGCTGAAGTCAACACTGTAATGGTGAGTCAGAGGAACAGGAAAGCCAGGATGGCCCTGTCCCACTGTCTTAGGGACAAATAGGAAATAACTGGATCAGCCTATTTTAGAAATAAGCCCTTTTTAGAAGATACATTTAAAAATAAAACTCCAAGAAGAAAACATAAATGACTTATAATCACAGCAGAGATAACTTTTCTTAACAGTGTTGTATCTGAACACTGTTTTTGTATGTAATATGTCACATGTATTATAAAATGGAGTTGTACATTCCATAGTTTTATAGCCTGTCTACCTCTAATATTTTGTGACTATTTGCCTTATTTCTGTATATGCTTCTGCGGCTTCCATTTTTAAGGCTCCTTGGTATTCCAGCAAATCATATTCTGGTATATCATTTAGTTTAAAAAAAAAGACCCACTGGAAAACTTTTGAATGGTTTTTCATATTTTCATTTATAAACATTCTTATAAGTAACTCTTACTGTAAGTCAGTGATGATTTCCTGAGGATTAATATCTGAAAGTGGCATTCTTAAGTAAAATTGAAGGCAAGTTTTAAAAGAAGAGTTGCACTAATATACTAAAATTGTATAGAGATCATTAGCTTTTTTTTTTAAAGAAGAATTCTTTGCAATTCGGCTTTTTAAAGGACACAGCTGTCTGTAAGATCTTAAAATTCAGTATGTGAATATTGGTAACAAGGCCTGAAATAGAGTTGATTGATTTTAGGTAGATTCATCAGGGCAAAACCTTTTTCAATTTCAAATGAATTGATATGACTGCTTAGTTTCAGTGTTTAGATGGTATCAGTCATTAGGAAATTAAAATTATGAGGATGAGGGCAGAAATTCCAAAATGATTTCCGTTAACAATTCTTCCAGATATTAGCATTTGGTTAAACCAAGCACTTAAAGGAGTCCGGGATCGTCATGGGAACTCAATAGAAAATGCTCATCTTCTCACCTTGTTTCATCGGCTCTGCAAACTCTTATTTTTTCGAATTCGTCCTATATTTGTGTTTGATGGGGACGCTCCGTTACTGAAGAAACAGACTTTGGTAAGAGTCATCTGTTTTGTTTTTTTTTCTGCATTCTTATAAAGAAAGAAAAGTTCACATGAGATTTTAATTTTCTCTTTAGAATTTTTGAAACCAAGACTTATTTTGACATACATCCAATTAATTTCAACTAGAAAAAGAATTTACATTGAACACATAATCACTTTTTCTTTTATAAAAGGTTTATTTTTGAGAGTACAGCACAGGTGCAATGGTAACATTTAACGTCTAATAAAACTACTGAAGTTCTTAAAATTGGGAGTTTTCCTCTTAGAGTGTCTTCTTAGATTATCTACAAGTACTCCAGCTAGGCTGAGGGGCAGCGCTGAACACCTGTTGGGGAAATGCCTTCCTGACCTGAAATTGTGGGGCCTCGGTGATAGTGATTTGCCTCCTTCCTTTAAAGGCAAATAGGATTTTAGGAGTAAAACATGTTAAGTTATACCAAGTGTGACTGATGTGTATTATCAAGGAAGGAAATTGGGCACAATATAAAAGAATGAGAGTGAGCCTCTCTATCCTGAAAGTAGTTGAAAACAATGTTGGAAATGTTGGAGTAATTGTGTACCCCCAAATGACACCACCCATTTGGATATATGACTTTTACATTTTGAAAATGCTAATTCATCACTTTATAATCACACCAGACAGATATTGTCTACATAAGTACAGACGTGGCATAAAAGTAAGGATTTGTAAAGGCATGGGACATTTGTCGTCTCAGTAAAAGGTCTAGACTCGAATGTTGCCGTATTTCTTATCCAAGCCTTATCCAAGGCTTACTATATCAGGTGCTCTTCTGGATGGATTAGAAAGGAAAAAACTCCACAACTTTTCTTCTACTAGTTTTAGGTTTTTACCCTTAACATCTCCCCAGTTTCCCAGCTCATGATAAAGATGGTAGCTAACAGTAATGGTAGTAATTGTATTGTGATATATAAATATATCAAACCGACACATATGTACATCTTAAACTTACACAAAGTTACATGTCAGTTATATCTTGATGTAAAAAAGAATTTTTTGTTATTTGTGCCTTATATTCAACCATAAGCACAGATACTAGTCCATTTTTCCATACTTGGACATTTCTTAAAAGATATTTCTGTATGTTTTAGGATTTCTTATGATATAATCTTGAATGCTGAGGGACAGAGTAATGTAAATTTACAGAGCATGTAAATAATGTTATTTCTATTAAAAAACAATATCAGAAATTGTTTTGGGCCTAAGAGCGACATTGTAAAGAACACATTAGTTAATATAATAATCCCTTTAGGGAGAATTTACTTAATTATATATAATTAAGTTTTAGATTTCTTAGAGATGTTACAGGACACTTAACAAAACTGACGGTACATTAATAGTTTCCCAAATGTATGGTGTAATAGCCATACATAGCCGTAGAAGTAAAAACTAGATGGAAGCTCTGGGTGTCCTTCCCAGACCGGACACCTGCAGATACTCACTATGCAGCAAGGAGGAGGGAACACTACAGCAGCCACGGTCTGGAAACTCAGACACGTGAAATTCTACAGAAAAGGATCAAAGAACTGCCTTTAATATACTAATGCCCTGAAGTAAAATCCCACATCTTTCCTTTCACAGGCTAAGAGAAGGCAGAGAAAGGATTTGGCAACTAGTGACTCCAACAGAACTACAGAGAAGCTTTTGAAAACATTTTTGAAAAGACAAGCTATCAAAACTGCCTTAAAAAGCAAAAGGCAAGAGGGAAATTATATTAATTTTAAAGATTAATTTAAAGATGATTTATTTTCTCATCAGATTCCTGTGGTTCCTTTTCCCTAATTTTACTTCTTAGCAGAAAATGGTGAAATGAGAGGGAGAAGTGGGGTGTCTATTTGACCTAGTAATTTAAGCAGCTGGGACCCAGAAAGAAAAGCTGTAAGGGTGCGTTGCACTCACTTTGTACTCTTAAGACGCGCATCTGCGTGCTGCTGGGGGCGCTGTGGCCAGAGAGCTGGACACTGCCGCAAGCTGCCTCCTTCTCTCCAGGCTGCACTTATTCCCAGGCAGGGGCCCGGGCAGCCACGGCAGTGGGGGGCAACCTGTTGCCCCGTGTTTCCCCTTCTCACCTCCTCAGCTGGGACAGTGCAATCAGTGGGGGAGAATCATTGACTGAAAATAGGATTTCCTGTCATTTTGATTCAAGTCTGTGTGCACTTTTCAGGGGTGAAGCACTACCCAGTCTTACTCAAGTTCGAAGAGAAGATATCTATGTTTTGCCTCCTTTACAAAAGGAAGAAAAGAACAGGTAAGTGTTTGACTGCTTAAAAATATTAATTATCATTGTATTCCAACAGATTTAAACCTATGTTTACCTCATCTACATGGCAAGGCTTGTGGGAATTAATGCACCTGAAATGCTCATTTTTGGCATCTTTTAGAATATTTTTCTTAGACTGTAGTTTTTATCTATTAACTTGTCCTGGTGTTCTGGCAGTCCGTGAAGATCTGTCTCTTTCTTGTTCTGTGGCGTCCGTGCCGACACTGCTGGTTTATAGTCCACAGAGGCGTGAATTGTAGTTTTTCCTACATTTTGCTTGCACACGCTGTTTCTCCGTGTTCCTCAGCCTGACGTTTCCTGCCCCACACCAACACGCTGCAAGACCACACATGATGTCCTCCTGCTAAATCCTGTAGATGCCTGCAGTCTGTGGCTTACTGGACTTCTGGGCCCCGTTCAACATGGTGCCCCCACCCAGCCCACCTGCTGTCCTGGAGCCTGTCCGGCTGCCCTTCTTCAGGCTCCTCTACGGACGCTGCCAATGGCTGGCTGTGCTTGCGGCGCAGCGGGGGAGCCAGGCGGTTTGTCTCTGTCTCCTCCATGCCCCTGTTCCTTTCTCAGGGGCTTCTGAGAGGCCAACTGGATTTTGATTCAGGCAGCTCTCTTCATCTTCATCTCTGCCACCATCATCTAGTCTTGAGATCATGTACTGGCCTCCCACGCTTCGCCTTTCTCTTTGATTTTTCCCTTTTGCCAGAACCCCTCCCTGCCTAACCCCCTTTTGGATTTGTAGTGCAGAATCATTAAAACCTAAATCTGATACTGTCTTTTCCTTGCTTAAAACTCTTCCTGGCTTCTCATTTCTTTAGGATACAGCTTCAGCCTTAGATTACATGCTTCTCCAGCCTCACTCCAGGCCCCCCTCCCTCCATCCACAGGCAGGCTTCTCTTCCTGGTTTTCAGGTGTTTATAGAAGTTGGTGTCTCCACCTGGAACATCTGTCTCCATGAAGGTTCCCCATGCCTACAACTAGACCTCTCACTTATTTTTGGCTAAGTCCAAGCAATATAATTGCTGGGGATTCCAGCAAGTTTTCAGGACCCCCTGAAGCTGGGGCTAGCTGTGTCTCTTATCCCACCTTTAGCAGCCTACTGCTTCCTTGTGATGGAACTTATTAGATCATAGTGTAACTGCCTACTTACATGTATTCCGACCGACCAGTGGGACCAGTGATGGCGTGCACCTCGCCGCCT
Source organism: Smutsia gigantea (assembly GCA_032199065.1). NCBI lineage: Eukaryota > Metazoa > Chordata > Mammalia > Pholidota > Manidae > Smutsia > Smutsia gigantea. Next base: position 20,139 of record JAVSCE010013609.1, on the reverse strand, counting down.
TACTCACCGTGGTAGCCCCTATAACTAGCAGCCTTTGCCTGCAAGAAATATTTTTGTAAGTAGTCATTAAATCATAGATTTGTAAATTTATGCTTGACTTTCAGTTCAGAAGAGGAAGATGAAAAAGAATGGCAAGAAAGAATGAATCAAAAGCAAGCATTACAGGTATTTAAATAACTTATGAATTCAGAATATATGCTATTAATTGAAATGAATGACATGAAAATGAATAATTTTAGTGTGGTAGTATAAATTTATGGAAGTTCCTGATAAAAAATGCAGATGTCTTCTTTACTTGTATGTGTGTGTGTGGGTGCATATGTTTATACACATGTACAGGCTACCTTGTTTTACTGAGTTTTGCTTTATTGCACTCCACAGGTGTTGAGTTTTCTAACAAATTGAAGGTTGGTGTCAACCCTGTATTGAGCAAGTCTGTTGGTGCCATTTTCCCAACTTTGTGTCTCTGTGTCACATTTCTCACAGTAGTTCAGACTTTTGAATTATTATTATATTTGTTGTCGTGATCTGTGATCAGTGATGATGACTTTGAAAGCTCAGATGATGGTTAGCATTGTTTAGCAGTAAACTTTTTAAATTAAGGTGCATACATTTTTTTTTAGACATATTGCATGTTGCTAACGCACACTTAAGAGACCACGGTATAGTGAAAGCATAATTTTTACATGCATTGGGAAACTCAGAAATTCATTTGATTCACCTTGTTGCATATTCGCTTTACTGCTATGATCTGGAATCGAACCTACGATGTCTTGAAGGTGTGCTTGTATATGGAATTTGCCATTGTACATACCTAGATATCCAAAATAAGTTATCTTTCTTTTACAGCTAACCGATCAGCTAATGAATACATATAAATAGTAATATAAGTTTGTGTAAAAATATAGAAAACATACCACCCGTAAATTATTTCTAATAACACTTTGGTATATATTAGTCCATTTTTCCCTCTGTGCCCCGTAGGTGAATACCTCTGTGTGTGTGTGTATCAAATGTACACGTGTACATGTATCTGTATAGACAGATGTCTGTACATATGTTCCAGTCATCTGTTGCTGTGTAACTTAGTGATGTGGAAATGGTCATTATCAACATCATCTCTCACTGTTCTGGGCATTGATGGGCTCAGCAAGGCAGTTGTGCCTCGGCATCTCCCATGTAGATGCAGACTGTAACTGGGGCTTCCCGCTCGCATGTCTCGCCTTCAGCCAGCACATCTGACTGTAGCCTCTCCCTGTGGCTTGGGCTTGTTCCCAGCCTGGCCCTGGCTCCCAAGGGCCTAGAGAATGTGCCTGGCAGGACCTGTGGGGCCTTTTCTAGCAGCTTTGGAAGTTATGCAGCTTTCCTTTCCCACAGTGTGTTGGGTAGAAGTTAGTTCCTAAGACCAGCCCAGATTTAAGGGGCGGGAGTGAGATGGGAAGAGGGTCAGAGAACCTGTGTACATGTTTAAAACCCACGCCACACATATTTTAATGAGTGACATTTTTACAAATTGAACTTGTACTATAGATACACAAGTTTAAAATTTGTTTTTCACATTTCTTGCATAGTGGGTAACATTCTTTGATTCCCAAGTTACCCATTTCTCTTATGTTCTATAATCTGGTACATCTGGAAGAAGACTTTGGAGCCCAAACCACAGGATCCCTCAACTTGTGGATGTTCTGTATTATATCAGCAAGTGATTGCAAGCTTGATAAAGGCCACAGACCTTGTGGTCAGGAACATGTGCATTTAAGTCCAGGCTCTACTGTTCATTAGCTCTGTGATCTTAGACAAATTAATTTCTCCAAGGCTTTATTTCCTTTTTTTTTCCCCTTTGGTAAGACAAAAATAATACTGATGCCTTCCTCATGGGGTGATGAAAGCAATACTGAATAGAAAGCACAGGGTGCTCTGAGCGTGACTGGCCTGGTCTAAGTGCTTGTTGGCTTGCACTTGCACACACATCATACCTACATACTGGGGAAGCAAATTATTATTTTATCTTCTTTACTAATGAAGAGTTTTAAAGTACGTCTGGTAATTAGTTAGAAAAGTTTTACACTTTTCCATGTCTGAAACTTCACTTTTCATTTCATTTTTGATTTTAGGCTAAGAGCTAAAAGAAACTAATCTAATTAAGGGAATTCAAATGTTGTTCAAATCCATAAGGTTCATCCTTGCCTCAGGGCCTTTGCATTTGCTGTTCTGCATCTGCTCTTTACTGACTAGTCTTTCTGGTGTCTTTCAAGTTCCTGCTCACAGGTCATTTTTTAAATGAGGTCTTCTCTAGCTATCAAATAAATGTTTTTTCTTTCCTGTTCTCCTAATCCACTCTTTTATCAGATTTACCTGCTTTATTTTCTTATCATTATCTTGTTCATTCATTTAATTATTTGTTTATCACATGTCTTATTCTACTCCTAAGAGTAGGGACTTTATTGGGTATGATTGCCACAGTATCCTGGCACCTGGAGCAGTGCCTGGCACATTCGTGGTGCCTGGTTGGCATTCTTTCTTTCCTTTAAATGAAAGACGAGTGAATGGATACATTCCCTAATCTGCCTACTAACTTTGATGCCTATTACAGGTTACATACAACTATGTTTAGCCTATTGTAGATTATGTGGAACTATGTTTATGATACAAGCACAGTAAATATTTATCATGATGAGTATACCTAAGTGTGCAGAATGCAGATTTCATGGTGTTTGTTTTACTTTTCACAGGAACAGTTCTTTCATAATCCTCATGCGATAGATATTGAGTCTGAAGACTTCGGCAGCCTGCCCCTCGAAGTAAAGCATGAAATTTTGACTGATATGAAAGAATTTACCAAGCGAAGAAGAACATTATTTGAAGCAATGCCAGAGGTGAAAAATAGAGCAGCACATTAATGCTTAGAATTAAGAACTTCAGCAAAATTTTTCCTTAGAAAAGAGAAAATTGACAAGCATTACTTATACAATATCCATTTCCAGTACATAGTATCTGTGTCCTCATGGCACTCTGTCATATTTCTTTCTGGTTCTTAGCGCCTAAAGGCCCCTATCTCGCTCATCTGTCTTTAGCACCTAGCTCAGTGTTTTTCACCTAGTAAGTGCCCAGTGCATACATAGTGATACAATTCTTAGGTTAGATCATAAAAATTATTTTAATCCATAATATTCTTTGTAGGATACTAATTGTAATATAGAACATAATCATAGTGGAAACATATGTTCTGCCTTGAAATTCCAGGTATATCTTCTCTACTGTAGGCCTAGCAATGCAATTGGAAATCCCATGTTCCCTCCTCTCTGGACAGTAGTAATGGGGAGTTAGTGGTAAATTCCTCAACTTGGAGCGTCTGCTGGTGGCTCCACGGCCATAGGAATGCGGGGTGGCATGGTGTGGGAGTTGGGGTCAAGCCTGTTTTCACTCAGGCCCACTGGTTATGACTGTCTTTAGCTGGTGAATGAGCTTTTTTCCCTGCTGCCACCTACTCTTTCTAACTTTGCTCTCTTTTAACTCACTTAAGGACAGAATACAAATTTTGAAGCATTATTATTCCTAATGAATGGATGTAGTATTTTTTTTTCTATAGACTTGAACATTTTTTAATTTGATACAAAAAAATATGAAAAAGGCAGACAGGAGCTATTTCTTTTCCCGTGACTACTTTCTGTTTTTTAATAATATGAACATAGGAAGATAATAAAGTACCCAGAAATGATATACAAAGGACAGCAGTAAATTTATTTTCATTTCAGGGGAAAAACCCAAATTTAGTCTCTCTATCAAGCATTTTATTTCTTGAGTGTGGAAGACTCTTTGGCTGGTCTTTGAGAAAACAGAATTTGGGTTAGGTAAACAACAGTGGGAAGGCGCGGGAGAGGCTCTAGTGATGTGCTCCCCTTCTCATTCTGCCACCATGGAGCCTTTGGGACCTGTAGACGGTAGGGTAGTGTGCAGTGATTGGATCTGTAATTCTGATAGTGAAGGGGAGCTCTGAGTCACCCAGGTTGGACCTTTGTATCATCTGTACACTGGGCAAATGCAGTATTGATAATAGTAATGATGGTAAGTAGCAATCATAATAGTAGTAGAAGCAAAATAGTTGAAGGTTTAGCGACTTGCTTTGATCCCAGATCTACCACTGACTAGCCTTGTGACTCTTAGTAGGTTATTTAGCCTGTTTGTCCCAGCTCTTCATTTGTGGAATGAAGATAATGCCATCTGCCTCCTAGGGTGGTTGGGAATAACTTGGGATAATATATATATAAAAGCCCTTAGAAGGATGCCTTTTACAGGAGCCGCTTTATAAATGTTAACTGTTACTTTTAATAGCTGTGATTGCTGGGACTTGTTGTGTCTTTTATGGGTCCGTGGCTATGCTAGGTCCTCTACCTGCATGCTTACTTACATTCTCGAAGATTGTCTGTCTGTAAAGCCATAATCAGAATGTCACAGTGCCTGCCATGCATTGCATGCTCAATACATGTTTTTTGAGTAAATGTTGAAATCATAAATGGTATCCATGATTTCTTTTCTTTTGCTTAGTTCTTTTTGTTTTAAAGATTATTCTTTAACAGGGCACTTTCAGTTTTTTCCTAGTGTTCAGATTTTACTTTAATAATATGAAAGTACCACCAATGAAAAATATCAATTGCTTTTTAATCTCTTTTTGGGGAAAGGGATGGAAATATGGGAGTATTGTCTGTATTTAGAAGAAAATCATTTTATTTATTTTTGCTTTAGGAGTCTAATGACTTTTCACAGTACCAGCTCAAAGGCTTGCTTAAAAAAAACTACCTAAACCAACACATAGAAAACATCCAAAAGGAAATGAATCAGCAACATTCAGGACAAATCCAAAGGCAATATGAAGATGAAGGGGGCTTTCTGAAGGAGGTAGAGTCAAGGAGAGTGGTCTCTGAGGACACTTCCCATTACATCTTGATAAAAGGTACCAGGCACCATCACTTACTCGACAGCTAAAAACCCCAAATATGTGTGCCTTTGAATTCTATAAACTCCCACCCCAAGACAGTGTTAATGAAGTCCTAATAATGAATGTATATATCCTGTTAATGGATTATCTACTATTGTACCAACCCACTTTAAAATTAACTAACAAATTAACTCTTAGGGCTGATTCCATGAAAATGTGTAACTTCGTTTGGAGAACTGGTATTACTCATCTTGCTAGAAGTGTATTGTCACACTGTAAAACTATAGTGAGGAATGTTTTAATTTTTCTTAAGGTATTCAAGCTAAGAAAGTTTCAGAAGTGGATCCAGGGTCTCTTCCTTCTTCCAGTGAAATACACCACAAGTCTGTTGACATGAAGTCATTTCCATGTGAAAAACGGAAACCAGAGAAAGAGCCTGATGCTACCCCTCCTTCTCCAAGAACACTTCTGGCTATGCAAGCTGCTGTGCTGGGAGGTAGCTCGGAGGAGGAGCCGGACACTGAGAATCCACAGCAGTCTGATGTGGAGAATGGATCTGCTACTAAAGAGGAGGGCTCGATCTCCCCACGAACACTCTTAGCAATTCAGAAAGCTCTTGATGATGATGATGTGACGATGCATGCCGGGAATGACCCACAGAGGAGGGGGTCAGGAGCCAAAACAACACATGTGAACAGTTCTGATGAGGAAACTGATGAAAGACTTGAAGTGACAGATGGAAAAGGAATGCTATCGATGGCGGGGCCCTGCTCGGGCAGTGGGAGCTTTGTAGAGGAGCACGTAACCAGCACTAGCAATGACGCAGAGCTGGCATGCTCAGCTCGTTTGTCAAGTTCTGTCTTTTGTCAAGGCAGTGAATCTAGTGTTCCAGAAGGACAAGTGTCATCTATTCACATGGCTCGTGAAGCCTCTCAGACAAGTGAGGAGTCTATGGTTAAGGATAGAAAAGAGCCGGTTCCTTTGGGAAGCCCTGTGGTGATGCCCAGCAGGGCACCTGGGCTCCAGAGTGGGAGAGGACTGACTGCAGCACCTCCTCCAAGTGCACGGTCTCTGTCAAGGGATGACCCATATACCAAAGTACTTGAGCTACAAGATCCTTGTCCCTCTGAGAGTAAATATGATTCCTCTGTTATTGCAAGTGATGGTGAAACAGAATGTGAAACAAATTCTGCATCTGAAGTCATCAGCGCTGTCCATTTGCAAGAAACTAGTCATATGCCAAGTATCCCTTCAGAGGCAATAAGTAACTTAGAAAATGCAGTATCATTTAATGCAAAAGAACATGAGAATTTCCTAAAAACCATTCAAGAACATGAGATGTTGGGATCTGCAGGCCAGAATTTAATTTCAACTCCCAAGTCCATGGAGCCAGTGGAAATTGACTCTGAAGAAAGTGAATCTGATGGTAGGTGCTTGTGCCTTTGGTGACACTGAATGGTAGGACTTGCCACCTGCAGCAGTTGAGGGGTCCTTTAGTAGAGTGGTTCCTGCTTTGTTCAGATGATGGACCAGAGACCCAGAAAGGTGAAATGGCTTTCCCAGTGGCTCACAGCTAGAGATGGATGCTTGACATTCCTGTTCTGTTCTTTTTGTTGTTATTACTAGTTAGAGGACATAAGTGGAAGTTTCCTCCAGTTTTTTTTAACTTTTAAAAAGTTGAAAGAATGGTACAAAACATTCTGGTTCCTTCACCCAGTACCTTAGTGGCTAGCATTTTACCACATTTGCTTTAGGTATCTGTCTCTTTCTGTGTTTGCATATGTACATGTGTATATTACATATCTCTGTCTATACGCACTTGTACATGGTCTGTCTTCATCATTCACAGATCCTGTATTTACAAAACTGCCTACTTAGTAAAATTTATTTGTAACCCCAGAATCAATACTCATGGCGGTATCTTTCATGAACCTGTATGAAGCAGCTAAAAATGAGTCACCATACACCCTTGTCACCTTGTTCAGCTGAGATTGAACCAGAGATGACCAGAGGGTGGTTATGGGAGGGAGCAGTGCAATGTAGATCAAGAAGTGCTGGCTCTGGGTCTAGTTGGATAGGGTTTGAATCCCAACTCTGGCACCGTTAGTGGGGCGGCCTCAGGCAATCTCTTTGTACTCCTGAACCTCACTTCCTCTTTTGTAAAATAAATAAAATAGACTTTACCAAGATGGGTTGTTTTTAGGATATAAGATTATATATTTCTTCAGGGATCATTGAGTATCTTTGAGTTAGTGTTCTGAATGACTTTATGGAACATAGCTGCTGAATAACAAGAGTCAACTGTACACATACACAGACACTAATTTGTTTTCTTGGTGTCTTCCAAGTTTCTCTGCTTTAAAGTTACTGTTTTCCCTTTGTAATTAATAAGCATTTTATGGAAAGGAACTTTTTGAGACTATATAAATATGCTGTTCCTGAACAAACTTTCACCCCCTTGTTTTATCATCCATTGATGATTTCTACCTCAATAAATTATTATGTGATGGTTGCCAAGTGGTATTTTTCTAACTCCATCATTCCTCATATATTTATCAGACATCCTACTCTAAAGAAGATCTTTTCCTTCTCCTCATCTGTTATTTTTTTATATCAGTGTAGACTCAGGGGATCCTTCATTATTTAGTGAGGTATGATAGCATCATTACTTTGTTGCTCAAATTGTCCCAGCTTTGGCCAGTGGGGGCCCCTTCAAGCTGGCACCCATGACTTTTGATGATTCCCTATTATATTTTGAGCATTTCTTTACTTTCTGGTCAAGACGTTAGGGCCAATTTTGGCCAGTGAGGGCCCATTCAAGCTGGCTCCCATGGCTTTTGACAGTTTCCCATTATATTTTGAGCAATTCTTTACTTTCTGGCCAAGAATTTCCAAGTTTATTGTATACTTTCCATGCTCTGTCCTATCCCTGGATCTGTTTTACCAAGGAGTTCCTTGTAGTAGAGCCTGGTATTTAGAAACCAATATCTGGGTACTGAGTGCGCTCATTGTCATTGGGATGTAATTGCTTTAGGACCTCTATGAGACAGAGCTAGGGAAAATATTCATGTATACACAAACATGTACATACACACATCTATGTGTTATTTCTCTGTATGTACATATATGTGTATATTTATGTATATACACAAAAGATGTGTATACTTGCATATGTATCAAAATCCATGAGTTCACACTGATACCTGCAGTTCCAACCCAACATCACAAATTTCACTCTAGCCTCCCCTTCTTTATGATTTCCCCTTCTAACAGTGAGAAGCTTGCTCCCATTATCGTCAGTATATTGACTTATTTGCTTAATTCTTGCTCTGCTGGGTTTTTTTTTTTTATTGAATTTGCTGATTTTACTGGCCTCTTCCTTGGTCCTGGCTGTCTCCTTGGCCCTAGCCCCTAGTTCTTGGAACCCCAGTCCCCTCTGTCCTGATTGTGTCCTCAGACCCAGCCCCCTCCATGTGAAGGGAACATTGGGAATCAGTAGTTATTAAAGAAAAGACATAGGAGAGGAGGGAAGGAAAATGGTTGAAGAAGAGCTGTTTGTCCTGAGTACTTAATCCCAGGTTACTTTCCAGTAAGTCATAGCTTTACTCTTTGCTGTATTCACAGTTATTTAACTGTGTTAAAACATATTTAACAATGTATATGATTATTTGCATCCTCTGGCAATTCTTTTTGAATTTTAAAACATTATCTAACTTGGAAAATGTATTTGTATAAAGCTAATATGCAGGTCTTTGAAAGGCTGGTTCCTAATTTCAAAGAGAGTGTCTGTTGGTCTAATTGAAAAGACTTATTTTTGATTTCGTATATCAGTAATATGTTAATGTTACATGTTTTGTATTACGTTCAAATCATTTCTTTTTAGGGTAAAACATTTTCCAGGATACCTTGGAAAGCTCTTGATGATTTCAAGATAATTTTAATATTTCAGTTGTGGATAAAATAACCTTATTTTGGTACAGGAAGTTTCATTGAAGTGCAGAGTGTAATGAGTGATGGTGAACTTGAAGCTGAGTTACATGAAGCTTTCAAACTTCCTCCTGGACAAGATGAAGAGGAACTAATAGGAACTAAGAAGGAAGAAGCCTCCAGTGACTCTGATGGACTCCTAAGAGACAACTCTGAGATTGAGCCACATGAAGAAGTTGAAAAAGATGCAGATGATTCACTCAATGAATGGCAAGATATTAATTTGGTAATAATGTGACATCATGTTTTAACTTATTGCTAAGGAAGTCAGGTTAAGTAGCTTTTGAGTTTTAAGAAGTTACTAGATGATTATTTATTAGCTATTTGCATGCATCTTCTCTCTCCTTTTTGTTTGGCTTAAATGATAGAAATTAATTTTTTCATAGTTCTGGAGGTTGGGAAGTCCAAGATCAAGGTGCAAGCTGATTTGGTTCCTGGTGAGAATCTCTTTCTGGCTTGCAGACGGCCATCTTCTTGCTGTGTCCTCACATGGCAGAGGGAGGGAGAGCTCTCTTTTTCATAAGGCCACAGTCATATCACATTAAGGCTCCACCCTTTAAGACTTCATTTAACTTTACCTTCTAAAAACACTATTTCCAGATGCAGTTGCATTTAGGGTTAGGACCTCAACATGTGAGTTTTGGGGGAGACAGAATTCAGTCCATAACGACCCACATACAATAGCACCAAAAAGCATCAAATACTTATGTGTAAAGCTTACCGAATATGTACAAGATAGGGATTCCAAAAGTGCCAAACACTAATGAAAGAAAACAAGGAAGATCTAAGTAAATGTGGTTTTGGATGGGAAGGCTCAGTATCATTAAGATGTCAATTTTTCCCAAGCCGTTCCATAGATTTAATGGAGTTCCAATAAAAATCCGAATAGAATTTTGGTGGATATTAACAAACTCATTTTAAAATTTACATGAAAAAGCAAGGAAATTAGAGTAGTCTAGACTATTTTGAAGAAGAAAAAATTTGGAGGACTTAACACCTGATTTCAAGATTTACACCCCAAAACTTGTGACCTTTTGTATCTGGCTCCTTTCACTTGGCATAATGTTTTCAACGTCCATCCATGTTGTAGCATGTGTCAGAACTTCATTTCTTCTTGTTGCTGAGTAATTTTCCATTCTATGGCTACACCACGTTTTATCCATTCATCAGTTAACGGGCACTTGGGTTATCTTTTTGGCTATTATGAATAATACTGCTATAAACACCCATGTATAAGTTTTCATGTGGATATATATCTTTGTTTTTCTTGAATATATACCTAGGAATGGAATTGTTGGGTCATAGGCTACCTATGGTTAACCTTTTAAGGACAAGCCAGACTGTTTCCCAAAGCAGCTACACCATTTTACATTCCCACCTGTAGTACACAGGGTTCTAAATTTTCCACATCCTCAACAGTACTTACTAATAGCTGTTCTTTTGGTTCTGGTCATGCTAGTGGGTGTGAAGGGGTATCTCACTGTGTGTTTTTTTTTAATTCAATTTATTTAAACTAAAAACAACCGAAGACAGTTCACCCATTTCTCCCACTCGCCATTGTCTGCCCCTGGCAATCACTAATCTGTTAACTTCTTTTTTTTTTAAATATAATTTATTTTATTATCATTAATTTACAATTATATGTGCAATATTACGATTATTAAACTACCCCTTCATCAGGTCCCCCCCACCAACCCCATTACAGTCACTGTCCATCAGCGTAGTGAGATGCTATAGAATCACTACTTGTCTTCTCTGAGTTGTACTGCCCTCCCCGTGCCCCCCAACATTACATCTGCTAATCGTAATGCCCCTTTTTCCCTCTTATCCCTCCCTTCCCGCCCATTTTCCCCAGTCCCTTTCCCTTTGGTAACTATTAGTCCGTTCTTGGGTTCTGTGAGTCTGCTGCTGTTTTGTTCCTTCAGTTTTTTTCTTTGTTCTTATACTCCACATATGAGTGAAATCATTTGATACTTGTCTTTTTCGGCTTGGCTTATTTCACTGAGCATAATACCTCTAGCTCCATCCATGTTGTTGCAAATGGTAGGATTTGTTTTCTTCTTATGGCTGAATAATATTCCATTGTGTATATGTACCACATCTTCTTTATCCATTCATCTACTGATGGACACTTAGGTTGCTTCCATTTCTTGTCTATTGTAAATAATCTGTTAACTTCTTAATTAAAAATTTTTTTAGATTCCATATATAAGAGAGATCATATCATTTTTGTCTTTGTTTAATTTCACGTAGCATAGTGCCTTCAAGGTTCATCTGTGTCGTGGCAAATGGCGAGATTCCTCCTTTTTTATAGCTGAATAATATTCTGTTGTATGCACACCTCGCACGGTGTTCTTGTTCGTGCTGATGGCTCCGTGTTTATGTGGGCTGCTCTCTGGGCTGTCTCCACTTTCGATGTGATTTAGAGGGAACTTTAAAGATACTACAGACTTGCTCAGAAATCCAAGTGGAAAGCTTCATAAGGACAAAAAGCTTATTGGTAATTTCAGTCAGACTAAATGCATGCCTTTTGTAACAAATGAATTTAATTCGATTATTGATATAATTATCTGCAGATGAAATTATTTTATAGGAGGAGCTGGAAACTCTGGAGAACAGCCTTTTAGCACAGCAGGATTCATTGAAAGCTCAGAAACAGCAGCAGGAACGGATTGCTGCCACTGTGACAGGACAGATGTTCCTGGAGAGCCAGGTAGGTGCACGCTTGTGTGTGTCCCTCCTTCAGCAACACCTGCGCTGTTCTGCTTAATCAGACTCCCTGAAGGACTGCATTCAGTGAGAGGCCCAAGCCCTGCTCCCCCTTGTGGTCAAGGCCATGTCCCACATTTCAGTGGGGGTCATTGTGTGTCTAACTCTTCAGGAACTTCTTCGCCTGTTTGGCATTCCCTACATAGAGGCTCCCATGGAAGCAGAGGCTCAGTGCGCCATCCTGGATCTGACTGATCAAACTTCTGGAACAATCACTGATGATAGTGATATCTGGTTGTTTGGAGCACGGCATGTCTATAAAAACTTTTTTAATAAAAACAAGTTTGTAGAATACTACCAATATGTGGACTTTCACAACCAATTAGGTAAGACTTCAGAAGATGATTACTTTCTGAAATTTGCCTTCTGAATTTGTATTAATTTTTTTCTTTCTAAGGAACTAATCTGATGCATTAATGGAGATGGTAGGTCTACACAAATTTTCATGTAGGTGAACTTTTGCTTATATGGAAGAATAGGATTTTAAAATAAGAATTAAGAAATTAAAACTGTAGTAATGCTTAGGGTTTTTCTGCAGTTTAATTATCTGACCTGGTTGGACTTTTGGTACCTGAGATCTCCAGAGTAAACCAGCAGTGGTAGAGAGGGGAGGCAGGTGGGAGTCACTCCTGCTGGAACCCTGAGCCTCCTGGCCCCATGCTGGGGTTTCTGGCAGTGAGCCTTCATTCTCCTATTCATCCAGTGAATATATAGTGAGTATTTCCTGTATGCCATTTGTTGTTCTTGGCACTGGCAAAGCACCAGAGAATAAAACAGTCTAGTAGGAGAAATAGGTGATGAAAACACATAAATCATAATTTGACATATAGGAAAACAAAGCTGTAAAAGAGGAGAGAGTGACCCACAGGAAGCGCACATGTGTTTTGTCCAGCTGAGGTCAGGAAATGCTGAGAGATAACTTTTGGGCTGGGGTCTAAAGGAGGAGGAAGCTAGTGTTGTAGATGAGCATGTCAGACAGGGACTGGTGAGTGCGAAGCCCTGAGGCAGAAGCCTGCCTGGTGTTCTGGGGAAGCAGAGAGGTTGTTATGGGCTGAACTGTGTCTCCCCAACATGGGACCTCAGAATGTGACTGTTTTTGGAGATAGGGTCTTTAAGGAGGTAACTAAGGTTTGGTGAGGCCATTAGGGTAGGCCCTAGTCTAGTCTGCTTATATAGAGGAACAGGATTGGTGTCCTTAAAAGAGGAGAGTAGGACAGGCAGGAGAGGGAAGACCGCGTGACGAAGAGCTGCCTGCAGTCCAAGGAGAGAGGCCTGGGTATACTGGTCTGCCAACATCTTGATCTCAGACTTCTAGCCTCCAGAACTGTGAGGAAGTAAATTCCTGTTTAAGCTGCCCAGTGTGGGTGCTCTGTTATCAGCCCCAGGAAGTGAATACAGAGGCACTGTGAGTGAACGAGGAGAGAACAGCAGGAGTTGCTGTCAGAGGAAGGCGTCCAGTCAGTAGGGTCTGGTGTGCCCTGGGAAGGAGTTGAGGTGGGTGGGTGAGGGAGTGAGAGAGGGAGAGCATTGAGGATGACTCCCTGTCTTGAACGGCTGGTAGAATCACTCGCCCGTTGATGAGATGGGGGGGGAGGGGAGAGAGGGGGAGAATAGGAGGGGGCGGGGAGCAGGTGGAGCTGGGAGAGAGAGGACCAGGTCTGGGTGTGTTATTTCTGAGATGCCCATTGGAGGTCCCGGTGGGGTGCTTAGGGGATGGTTGAATACGTTTGACTTTGGTTCAGGGAACAGCTACATTTAGGGACAGAGTGTAGATGGTATTTAAAGCTGTGAGGATGAGTGAAACTTTAAAAATCTTACAGAATGCCATTAAAAAAAGAATCTATTTTTACATAGTAAATAAGATGTCTTTAGATGGCAAATGTTGATATCTATACATATAACATATATAATAAAATGTCTATAAATCTCAATGTTTATAAAACAAAACAAAAATTTGAAAATACATATAATAATTCTTATTCATATAGGATTGGACCGGAACAAATTAATAAATTTGGCTTATTTGCTTGGAAGTGATTACACTGAAGGAATTCCAACTGTTGGTTGTGTTACAGCCATGGAAATTCTCAATGAATTCCCGGGACATGGCCTGGAACCTCTCCTGAAATTCTCGTAAGCTCTTTCATAATTTCTTTAATTCAGGTGTTTATATAAATACTTAAAGTAACAAACAGAGCTATTATTTACAGTACAAATCACTGTTCACTGAGGAAATAGGAGGAGGAATTGGCGGGGGTTACTAGAGTTTGCTTTTCCTTTGTCAGACTTCGATGAAATCAGAGACCATTTTTTTAAGGTACCAGGCTTATCCTAGTTGAAGGGTACATGCCAGTCTTGAGGGATTTCACAGGAGTGTAGAAGTTACCATTGGATTCATTCAGATATTTGTTGAGTAGCTACTATGTGTCAGACGCAGTGCTAGGCTGGGGTAGGAAAGATGATGGAGCTGTAGGCCATACCCCCAAGGAGCACCCACATTTTTGGGGGTGACAGAGAAGCAAACACGTACTTGTCCTTCAGTGTGCTGAGTGTCCTGGAGGAGGTGGGCTAGAGAGGAGCATGGAGACATAATGCCAGGGACTCTGTCGGGCACCGCTGTCCTGTTGCTCACTGTGTGTGTACTGTGACATTGTCAGTGGTGGGGTCACATTCCATCCAGAGTTGTGCTTTATTTGGGGTACACTCACTTTTCAGCTGTGGAGATTCTGGGATGGTGGTAGGTACAAGTATGTCTGTGAAAGAAGTTCTTAAGTTGGCCCTTGATGGCGTCTTTAAAAAACATTGAAATATAATTCATATACCATAAATTTCACTCTTTAAAACGTGTAGTTCAGTGGTTTTTTCATCTCTTTACAAGGTTGTAATGGCATCTTTTAACCATTAATTTGTCAGGAGATACTCTGGCCATAGTTATTTTAATGATTCTTTAGTTTTCTGTCCAGTTGTAGCTCCTATGTTTGAAAAATTCTCAGATACTCTGGTCTGAAGAATCAGTGATTAGAATTACAACTTAAATATGAAAAATGTTTTAATGATTACTGTCCTGCAGTCTTAGCACACATACCAGAATATTTATGTTATGTCTTATCTTTATTTTCATAATTTTCTTAATATTGAGGAAATGGATGTACTGGAGACAAGCTATTAGGTAGCTCATAGTTCATGGTATGAAAATAACTTGAAAAACTACAAATAACTTTATTATACATAAAATAAATACATAAATAGAAAATTATAAAATATGAATTAAAAAGATTACAGTTAACATTTTGGTTTATATAATTTTAGACTTTTCAGTGCAGCATACTCACACATTTTATATATATATACACACATACACACTCATGTATACATGTGTACTCATAAGTGTGTTTATTATTTTTTTATAAAAATGGGATGATACTATATACTTTTTAGGTTACCTGTCTCATTTGTAGAACAAGGCATATTATCAACAATCTCTAGATTATTATCGGCTTTAATGACTTTATAGTAGTCTTTTGATGTATCATGATTAATTAATTTAAGCAAATGCGTATTGTTATTTCTATTTTTTAAAGTCTAAACGGACATTGATTTGGACAGTTTTTCATGTATATATCTCTAATTCTTATCTGGTTGTTTTTTTAGAATGGTATCCATCTTTTCAATTTGATGTCCTAATTATTAGAGTAAATTTTTTTCGTGTTCATTGACACTTTGTATTTCTAATTTGGGGAATGCTGTTCCTTCTATTTTTCTTCTCTTTCAGCAGTTTTTGCTTGTTTGTTGCCAGTTGAATAGTTCACATTTTTAGAGTCTGTTTTAGCAATTTCTTCTCTGGGCTTCTAGCTGGCCGGTACCAGATGGGAGCGGCCTCAGCCGCTCCTGACTCAGAAGAGTTAGGAGGAAAGCAGACTTGAGGGGCAAGAAGAGCAGTACAACCGAGAATGTTCCCTTGCTTTCATTTCTGCTTCCACCTCCTCATAACCAGACTCTGGCTCATCACTCCCCCCGAACGTGAAGCTACCCTGGGCCTGCAGGCTGAATTCGGCCTGGCTGTGTTTGGCTCGGCCTATACAGTGTGCTCTTCTATGGAGCTTTCGTTTGGAATTGGCTACTAATGTTTAAACTGGGGGAGATTTCACAGAAAATTTTTAATTCTTTTGGGTGAAAATGAAACCTGAAAGTACTGGGCCCAAATTTCCAAATGGCCCCAAAACAGCTGGGATAGAGAACAGCCATTCCACTGCACTAAGTTGGTGAAGGCACAGACCTTTAGTTTTGTCACAGGCACTTCCGCTCCCTCCTGTGCCCTCCATGGCCCAGCAGGTTGGCTGATGCCGGCTTTCCTCCTGATATTAAGTGCTCGGCCCTCTTGCTTTAAGAATGGGGGGTAAACCTTTGGTTTGATTAGCACACAGTGTTTTGTGTTGATCTTCCTAGCTGGCAATCATGATTACTATTTAAGAGATGAAAATTCAAAGTGAGTAGCAGAGAATGGTAGGTATTCTCCCAGTGCACGCTTGGAAGCAATTTTGTAAAAATGAGGATCTTTTTCCCCATTTTTACATTTTGGTCCTACAATGAAAACTGCAGTTAGTCTTTCTAACGCTAGATGGCACTCCTGCATTGGTGAAGGAAACACTAGCTGAGCCCAAATCTGTGTGTCAGTTCCATACGAAGTCTGTGAGGCAGTGTTCTGTGAGATGTAGGGTTCCTTCTTCAAGGCTCATTGACTGCATAGACTGGTGAGGGTTATATTTATGTTTTTAACTTTTGTGCCATTCATTTTTCCTAATTGTGAATTTTTTCTGGTCATCGTTGCCTCATCACCAGCTACTTTAAGCCTTGTGACCTTGGTCAGCATCAGAGTTTGATTTTGCACGTGAATCTGCAGTTTGGCCAAGCTGCAGGCATGTGTCCTGCCCTGTTCCATGTGTGTTGGGCAGCTCGCCTGGGCTTCAGGTGCTCATACCTGTGGCTGGCAAGTGGTGCTCACTTGGACATCCCCCATCTGGACCTCGTCACGACCAGGGGCTTCTTTATAGCATGCCTGCTGCTTCCAAGGCAAACAGTCTAAGAGACAGGGTGTGGAAGTTGCAGTCCCTGAAGGCCTGGCAGTGCCACTTCCTCAGTCTCGAGCCTGCCGTCGCTCAAGGGGAGGGCACATGGACCCCACTTGTTGATGGGAGGAGAGTCAAGGAATGTGTGGCTCTTTAATCTGCCGTACAGTTTATGCTCAAAATGGAAAAGCTGAAATTTGAATAAAATATAAAGAAGAAAATGAACAGCTGTATCCTCACTTAGAGCATTGCCTACCATACAGTAAAATAATAGTTATTTTTTAAATTATTTTATATATCCCTGTTTACTTTTTCCCTTTCTCCACACATAGCATTTTCTCCAAAATTGTGGTTATACTTTCTGTAGAGGATTGTTCTACAGTTTTAAAATTGAACATGTTCTTTGCATTTTTACATTTCATTAAATATTTTGGGGTTTATTCTTATAGTTGATTTGAGGTAAATAATAGGTATATTACTTCATTTTACCACTGAGAAGGAGAAGCAGAGACGTGACATTTTTCTGAGTGTAGGAGGGAGATTGTGAGAGTCTGACTGTAGCAGTCCTAGCTGTGAAATCCTGGGCAAGTGACCTGTGCTCAGTTTCCCCATCTGCGAGGCGGGACAGTGATACGCCTGTGCTTATGTGCTGGTGTGCAGATGGTTAACCCAGGGAAATCGCACATAAACTGTCTGTCAGCGTTTGCTATCATTATATACTGTGGTTAATAACACTAAACAAAGAAAAGTGTTATTCTGTAAGTCACAGGATTTGTTTTGGAGGGTGGACTTGAGCTCCTGTGTCCCGACTTTCAGGTAGCCTTTGTCTTCAGTGCCTCTGCTACAGTGTCTTACTACTTCATGAAGACTTGTCTCCTTTGCCTTGTAGAGAGTGGTGGCATGAAGCCCAAAAAAATAAGAAGATAAGACCTAATCCTTATGACACCAAAGTGAAAAAAAAATTACGCAAGTTGCAACTCACACCTGGCTTTCCAAATCCCGCTGTTGCAGACGCTTACCTCAGACCTGTGGTGGACGACTCCAAGGGGTCATTTCTGTGGGGGAGACCCGATCTTGACAAAATTAGGGAATATCCTTTTACTTTAAAGCAAAAAGAAACATTGAGCCAAATGTGTTTTCGTTTAATACTTAGGGAACGTGACCTTGGATCAGTTTTTTCATAATATTCCATTTATCTAAGATGCTTCTTTAGTTCCTTTTTTCTCTCTCCTTAGGGTTTTTCTTTTTTGGTGGTAAAATACACATAAAAGCATGCAGTTCAGTGGTATTAAATATGTTCACATTGTTCCACAACCATCACCACCATTCATCTCTGTATTCTTTTCATCTTGTAAAACTGAAACTCTAGACCCATTAAATAACTCCCCACAGCCCCTGGTATTCTGTCTCTATGACTTTTGACTAAAGTACTTCATATAAGTGGAATCTAGTGCTTGTCTTTCTGTGTCTTTGTGTGTAGATTATTTCACTCAGTATAATGTCTTCATTTCATCCATCGTGTAGCATGTGTCAGAATTTCCTTCCTTTTTAAGGCTGACTCATATTCCATTGTGTAGATATACCACATTTTGTTTATCCATTTATCTGTCGGACAGTTGAGTTGCTTCCATGTTTTGGCTATTGTGAATAATCTTTTTAGTGTTAAAGAGGGTTTTTATTTGAAATAAGTAGTGGTAAACATTTGTAGATACAACCACATCCTTAAGTATTAGTCATTCTGAAAGATAGAAAAGATTATTAGTTTTATTCTTTTTATTAACTGATGTTCCTTCTGCATATTTAAATAATTATATGGAGAGATGTTAAAGTTTGCAATAGTATTAATCTAACTACAGTTTTTTGGTATGTATGGTGTGTGAAATATGTATGGTATCTGAAATCTGTATTTCTTCTAGGTTAACCTTTTTTCATAGTCACAAGTCTTCGAGGTCCTAAAATGAGAGTTGGATGTTTTTTATTTTTTACCTTAGAGGATATTGAAAAGTGCCCGATGACTATGTTTGTTTTGTTATCCTTTTCTTTTTCCCCTTCATCTTTAAAACATTAAAACCTTTGGAAATACAGGGAATCAAGGGTGGGTTCTTTGGGCCTTTTTATTTATCACTTGTTTAAATATCTTTAAAAACTTGTATAAGCCTTAACTGCCTGCATATTTTGCCAGCGGTATTTTGGCTGGAACAGGACGAAGACAGATGAGACTCTGCTTCCAGTATTAAAGCAACTGAACACCCACCAGGTAATCATGGGACTCTTTTCCTAAGTTCAGGGTAAATAGTGAACTAGGAAGGCTGTGAGTTGCAGCTACGAAAGACCAGTTACTCTTTCATTTTAGGGCATATAACATGTTAAAGTTGTTATACTTCAGATAAGAGAACAGAGGAAATAGGAAAAGGAAAACTGGACTTTGTCTTCACTTCCCAGTTCATTCTTGGACTGGACTTTGGTGTCCTTTCATATTCATTCATTAATTGAAAAGCCCATTCTAAGATGGATTGCACACAGACGTGTTTATTGTTAAATATTTAGCCTTTCAGAGGTATTCCCATTTTTAAAAAGTGTAGGAAGTGTCAAGCCCAAAGTAGTCCTGACCATTAAAGTCTCTTCAAGTATTAAAGCTTTTTAATTCTATAAATGGCATCAAAGGTGGAAGTTGAGTCATTATAGAATACTGGCAGGAGAGGTTTCTGAGGGGAAAAGGAGCCTTCGCATGGCCCTCAGCTCCCTTGTGCAGGTCACAGCGTCTTGCTTTGTGCGTGAGTAATTCCTAGCCACACAGAAACAACCCGAAATATAAACATGGGTAAACCATCTGGCAGGAAGGAGACCTTACCTGTAGGATATATATATTGAAATCCATCTCTATTTGGGTTGGTTAATTTTGAAAAAACATAAAACTGAGGCAGACAACCTGTCCGGAAAGTTTCCTTTCCTTAGTTTGATGACGTTATGTTCTGGAAACAGTGTACACCACCAACAAGGACAGTGGGTTGGCTTAGCTACCGATTACACCTTTATTGCAGGTAAACTTGTTGTAATACTTTTCTTCCTTTCCCTTGTAGACATTAATATAAGTTTATTTCTCTAAAACTAGAGAATGAAAAAAATGAATTAAAATTACTTATTATTTACTTCTTCTAACACAGATGTTAACATTTAGGTTTATTTTCTGTTAATCTTCCTCCTCTCCACATATTTTTGTTGTCAAACATACGTGCAATTTGATATATTTAACTCCTACTTCCCCTTCCCAGTTTATGAATGTAAGGTTTTTTTCTGTGTATTGCATAGTTCTTGTAATTTCAAATGACCGGATTGGGTTTCACTGAAGAGATTTAGCTTTGTTGGTTCAGTTCACTTAGT